>JAIUZE010006905.1:0-59999 GCA_022085475.1 Heliosperma pusillum
AAACAACGTATTTGTAGACTAATGCTACAATAAGATTTAAACATAATATAAACTGCAAGATTCAAATAAATAAACACAACAAAAGTAAGAAACATAAATAAAAAAAATATAACGTGAAGTGGTGATTATTAATTTTCGAATGAAAATACATGTATATATATACAAACATATTAACGTAATAGTGTTTGTTTAGGTTTCTGTATATTAATTTTATCCAATCTAACTTTCATGGTAGAATTTTATAATCTTCAGATTTAATTTTATTATTAGGTGTTGTAGTGCATCACTATTTTTGTGAGAACATGGAAATATGGAATAGTTGTATATCACATTCCGTATTTTATAGGTTGTAGGATACATTTAATTTTTTATATGCTAATTTTGCGTACAATGGAAATAAATGAATATATTTATATGGGTAGTTTGTATAATTTGGAATGCTGAAGTGTTTTCGAAAAGTTGGAGACTCTATAATCGCTCGAAAAAAGCTTCCTTTAATAATATAGATAGATATATTGATTTCAATAAGTCGTTTGTAAGTTTCGAGGGAGCAAGAAAACACAGTGTGTAAAAAA
The DNA here is from genome assembly GCA_022085475.1 of Heliosperma pusillum. Taxonomy (NCBI): domain Eukaryota; kingdom Viridiplantae; phylum Streptophyta; class Magnoliopsida; order Caryophyllales; family Caryophyllaceae; genus Heliosperma; species Heliosperma pusillum. The sequence goes on from JAIUZE010006905.1 coordinate 576, forward strand.
CAAAGTGATTGTTATGATTAAGTTAGTTTGTAATCTGCATAACATTCCCTTATAAACAAAAGTATTATTATTCCAGTAGACATATACGGAGTATATCTAGAAGAAGCTAACAAACTATTAACAATTCCGTTACACCCCAACAACCTTCCCAACAAACTTTGACTTATCTACTTGAGTTAGTTAGAAGTCTTAGAACTCCTCTGCCTTGTTTACATTACTAAAACCGTGAAGACTGAAGCTGCGGAGGAGGCTAAGCACGATATTGTCATTTTACAGACTTTCGAAATCATAAATTTTGAGGAGTTTTTTTCTAATTTGGGGTTATTTATAAAACAAATTAACGAAATGGGACGATTTTGAAATTAATTACCATTTATGGGTCCACGTAGGATCGGATTTGGCGAACCTGAAATAAGGGTTTAAGTCGCTTCGCCGGAAAGCGACTTTAGTTAAGGTCGCTCTCCCCCATGGCGACTACAACAGTTTTTGAAAAAAAAAGTAAAAACTATGTTTCCATTGAGAATCGAACCGGTGAATAATGCCAAGCAAGAATCACTTCCCAACCACACAAGCAAACTCACTACAATGATATAGTTCCTGCTTTAATTAATAATAAATATACTCATTAAATGCAGCAGTATGTTTCTAATGTAATAAATATGTTTAAGCACACAAATTAAACAATGTGTAGTCTTGGTGGAGTGGTTACTAAATAAGGTTTTAGGCTGTTGTGCCCAAGTTCGATTCCCCTTGGAGCATTTTTTTATTCTGTATTTTATTTAACAAAACATTACAATTCGCCCCTAAATCGCTGGCCCCACAGCGACTTGGGTTAAAACCTTATTAGTTTCAAACTAAAGTCGCCTTCCGGCGGAGCGACTTAAACCCTTATTCCAGGTTCGCCAAATCCGATCCTACGTGAACCCATAAATGGTAATTAATTTCAAAATCGTCCCATTTCGTTAATTTGTTTTGTAAATAACACCAAATTGGAAAAAAAACTCAATTTTGAGTACATTGTGTTTGAACTTACGACAGCTGAAAGATGCGAACTTTTCTAAATTTAACAGCAATCTGATGAGCTTCACTGATCAGTTGATCAGTCGAGCGTTCCCTTGGTGAACAAACGAAAATTTCAAGATATTTGTCAAAAAAAAAAAAAAAATCATCTGGTCTGAATGTTCACAGCAAAAACAAAAACAAAAAAAAAAAAAACGGATTCAATTCATAAAGATTATGATGTGCACAATCACCGATCATCTGTGGCCTTTTTCATTATAGATTTCTTTTCTTCATAAAAAATAAACCAATCACACTCAAAAATGCAACAATGTTACAGGCTCATCAATCCAATACTCCTGCATAAGTATGCTGAAGACAGTGGAGGACATACTTGCAGGATGCCAAAACTAAAAAAAATGCATCAACGATGATAAATCATCAGCTCGTTGTAGGAATATTACTTAGAAGTATCTCTTGAGGCAAGAGATGGTATGTAATTTCAAGAGTGTCAAATATATTCTTCAATCCCAAGACGAGGACTGATCGTCGTTTGAGTTTCTCGATATAATCTTGAAAGTTCATTGTATGATTGAAAAAGAGAATCATCTTTATCTTGTTTACATTCTCGATCTCCTTCACTATCAAAGCGTGGTTTGGGTGCCAATGTTGAGGATTTTGCTCCAAATACCTACATACATACAAATTTAAAAGAATCAATTTAAAGAACCCGTATTTAACCTACATTCAATTAGTGTCAAATAAAGCGATGAAAATCAGTTGTGTCGCATGTTTTTGTCATTACAGTCCATTATATAACTTACAGCTTTATGCGTTCCTGCAGCTGCGCAATCTTTGGCAATGGTGTCCTGTAATCGATTCCGAATTCTAAAGTATCTCCTTGATCTGGACTCCTGTAGTAATTACCAATTGCCTTTGTAGCTAGAACCGAATTTGGATAAAAGACCTTTTCCTTGTCCGGTCTAAGAAATACTGTTGTCAAGATATTCATCTCTTCAACTACCAGCTGTAATAATAACAACGGAATCAAATTACGCCTTAGATATTCCACAGTTCTATGTTGGGACATTATTAATAAAGGTTAGAAAATATTACCATTTGCCCATCAATGACACAGCGATCACTAACATCGAATGGATGCATAACAAATACAAATATGATTGCTTCAAAGGTGGTCTTGCAAGTGTTTCCGAAAATGAAGGCTGCAACGATAAGTTGCGAAGATAAGAAAACAAGCAGCTTTGTCGTAGCAATCTCTGTTAGAAGAAGCCAGAGAATAATCATTAAAATAATCACGAGTCCAATCAACATCTTGTTAAGCTCATCGACAGCCGTCTTGTTGTCATTCAAAGCATGCTGAAGTGCCTGGCGATCTTTGTACACTGAAACCTACAAATTGAACAAGAAAAAGAAGAAAATTCAATATTTAAATTTTCTAGAAAATGAACTGCACAAAGAATCGCATAAAGCAAATATAAGTCATAAATGGAGTAAACCATTGTTTTACTAACAGTCATACAATCACATTTTGCTGCCTTAAGACGGGAAACATAAATGCAGTCATTACATTATAGTCGTGACACAATCAGAGTGAAATCTAATGAAACGGGGTTTGGAAGAACGAGAAAACTGCTTGCTATGCTGACAGAAGTTAGGCCATCAAGGGAAAGAGAGGAACTGGTTTAACTTACCACCCATTTACAGAATGATTTTAAATCAATCTCTCCATTTTCATTGATCTCGAACAACGGCCAAACGAGTTTCACCTCTGCCCATATCATGAATCTATGAAGGTCAGATCTCGTTATATAGCTGCAAACACACAAATGAAAGAATCACATAAAATGAAACATATATAAGAAGACACATATCATCTTCTGGTTAGTCTAAAAAGAGAACAACACAGTTCCTTATGTATCGTCGTTTAATTATATGGCCAAAATGTCGGTTCAATTCAAATGTAAGCAAGTATCATAAAAGGTTTTTGTGAATCATCTTACCACGCATTTTCATCGCCAGTGACATTCTTAAATATCTGAACAGCAGTGGCGATAGCAGCCTCCTCGCTAGTAATCTCATTATCATCTAACTCGACTCCTCCTTCAACAACACCTTCATTTAGCATACCCGACATAGTAGACAACCCCGAATTTGACACCACGTCGACCAACAACTTCATAGTCCAAGAAGGTACTTTCTCCTGCTTCATTTGATGAATCTTAGTCCAATCAACTGTCTTCTTCTCCGTTTTATCACCTATACTCTCCGCAAAGCTAACTTGACTTTTAAAACTCTCGTCCTTAGTTAATTTCCGAGCCAATTCAACCATAGGACTCCCAGAGAGCGTCTGGAGTACATAATGATGAAACACAGACTCTTGTATCCTATCAAAAAACCTATTCAAGTGGAATGAAGATGCCAATATCTTCATCATCGTAGTCTTGACTAACCACACGAAAGACGCTACTTGCAACGTAATTAAGGTCATCGTTATGTAACCAATCACCTTCTTTGCTGTATCGGTCTTCACATCAGGTTTCAATAACCCCAACCAAGTTCCAAGTACCACAGCAAACCAAATAAACACCACAACATTATCTTTCAACCCATGAGTAAAATACACAACATTTTTCTTCAACAAAAACTTCCACTCAATCAAAAACACAATGAAATTCACAAACCACTTAGTTAACAACATGCCAGAAAAAGTTGCCATCACAAACACAAACCATTTCCAAACTTTCACACCTAAAAATAACTTACCCTTAAACTTTTTAACAAGTAAACTCGAAAGCAAACAAGCCAATATCAACAGGAAAATCAACAATTGTGCTGAAAATTTGATTGTCATTTTTCTTCTATTTCTAGCAGTTAGTTGACTAGTAATTTTTTTATAAATCTCCTGTTCATCGGGACGATCCTTCGTTTTAGTTTTATCCTTTGTTGCCCTTCCTGAATTACCAACAGTTTTAGGAGTGTTTAGTTTAAAAGAAAGGGACTTTTCCATAAACTTTGGTGAACTCCCCAGTTCTTCCAAGGTTTTTGAGTCAAGAACTGAAGGTTCACCAAACCTAGCTTTGGACTTCATTGACCTTCTCGTAGTTAACGGTGAATCAGGAGTCGGGTATTTAGGCGGCTTATTTATGCTCGGGCTAAACTCGGAAATTTCAGGAATTTTGCTTGAAAAATTTGTGGGTTTTGGATCAATTTTAATGCTTTGTAAACCCATTTCATTTGGAATTACAACAACTTGTTCTTTTGAGATTTGGTTGTATATGCCATTGGAATCCATTGTAGAAAACAAGGATGATCACAAATGTGATTACAAAAATTGTATTTTTATATGTTAATATTGATTAAAGAGTTAAGCATTTGTTCAATACAAGAAATTTGCATACATTTATAGAAATAAATCAATGTAGAAGAGGATTTAGGAGGCTAGAAAAACAGGGGAATTGACTCATTTCATAATGCAAACAAAAAAAATAGTTTTTTTAAAAATGTTTTGATTATTTCATGAATGTGCAATGCAAAAAGCTTTGGAAAATGAATTGGTCATGAGAATTTGCAATTTGTAGAATAGTTTTTGGCATGGTGATTGATGAAGCAGCCTCTTTAGCATTGACTTTAGAGTATGACAGTATAAGACAGAGGGATTGACTAATTAGAGGGTACTTACTTATTCCCATGATTAAGAAAATGATTAAGACACATGTTTAAATACCAAATCTATGATTAAATCATAGTTGGAAGCTAAAAATATGAAAGTCTTAATTTTAGATAATCACAAGTCTAACCAACTCTTTTTAATTGTCACCATTTCTATATCGGGAAGATTTAAAGAAAAATAATAAACTACCAATTTTACACCTTATATTAAAAAAACGGAATTACTTTTTCACATACGAATTTTACTCTTTCACATACATTTTTTCATAAAATTTCCACATCATACCCTTTTTTCTATAATACTTTATCAAATTAACTCTTCTACCTACTTTTCCCCTAAAATCGAATATAATTATTCTAATAACTTGAATAATGGATTATAACTCGTGAATTAGCGAAGAAATATTTGTTGTTTAGCAATTATTAATATTTTGTTAAAATTAATTAGGGATTGTGAATTGTTAATTAATGAAATTAAATGTTTACTTGATTATCAATTTCAATTGATGAAGGAGTGGTGGTTTGGGACGGTGGACGCCATGGATGGTGTTTCTGGACGGTGGACGGTGCTGGTGTGTGGTGCACAGTGATTAGTGGGTGGTACGTGAGAGTGGTGCCTGTGGATGCAGGTGCGGTGTTGGTGTTGAGTGTGGTTGAGCGTTGATGGTGCATGAGGGAAGTGCATCTGGGCGTGGAGGATGAGGACGGTGGTTAATGGTGGTCGACCGTGACTGGGGTGGTGGTGAGGAAGGGAGATGGCGGGTCTTGGCATGCAGATCTGAGGTAAGGAGGGTAGTGGTGTGAGAAGGTGTGGGCGATTAGGGTAGTCGAGGTCGACCGGAGCTAGGTCGGTGATTGTCGGGTCAGGGGGTAGGGGGTGGACGAAGGTGGTGTTTGGTGGTGAAGGGAGTGGTCGGAGGAGGTGGGAAAATGTGGTGTTGGTGGTGAAGGGAGATGAGGAATGGGAGAAAAAAATCATTTGTGTTAGAGATGAAAAAAGGTGGCATGGGTAAAATAGTAAAACACATATGTGAAAGAGTAAAATCCGTATGTGAAAAAGTACGTCCCTAAAAAAAAAGTTGAGATACTAATTTTTATGGAGGTTATGGCGATGATAGCTATTTAGGGGCAATATTGGATAGTTAAAAATTTTGTAAGAAAGTTTCATACAAATACAGTTTGAGACCAACTCATTTAATTATAAACAAGTTGTTACAAATATGAAATAATAACTCATTTTATAAGTTGGTTGACCGTTGTCAAGGAGTGGGTTCTTTTTTGTCAAAGGCCGCCTATCATTTACAATATTTTCATTTTAATCGCTAACTTTTTAATTCTAATGTATGAATTGAACGGTAAGTAGAACTCAAAAAGTTATAATAGAACTCAAAAAAAGATTTGCGACTTTATAATAAAGATTTTGAGCTTTAATGTATAGTTTATCAACTTTATTTTAAAAAAAATTGAGCTCTTATATATAAATATGAAACTCAAAAAATTATAATAAAACTAAAAAATAATATACATACAACTCATACAAGCACAATTAGATTTTAATTTTGACATCAGAAAATTAACATAAAACCCAAAATCTTTAAGAGCTAAAAAAATACGAAAACTCAATTAAATTTGTTATAATCGTAAAATATTTTTGTACAACCGGTGATATAGTTCTATTAACGAGAATTCAATGGCTAAATTTGGTCCATGTCTCTGTATAGGTCATTGACATGATTATAAATGCTGACGTAGGTAATTGATTTTAATAAACAAGTTGTTTTAGTATGATAAATAATCAACATATTAACAACAAAGTGGGTCATTTTATATGTCATTGACTTGGCATAGATAGCGATATAGGTCATTTATATAAAGGAATTGTTGTTGACTTAGGTATGAATCCCTACACAAAGACTATTTTATCTTTCTTATTTATTGTCACCTATCATCACAATTAAATATACATAATGCTTCAATGAAAACTAAGCAGCCCTACGTTTCCTGTCCTCAAAACAACCATGTACGCGGGAAACTTGTTACTCCCTCTCTTGTTTTTCAGTAGGTCTTGCTTGCGACGAATCGGATCTTGCGACGGGTATTTTGTGAGAGGAAATGGGTAGAGGGGACAAGGTGGGCACCCCCCATGTGCTTCTCCGCTCACCCTTGATGGGTATTTTGTGAGAAAATATGGTATCCGTTTTAAGCTTGTGACGGATAGTGTCCGTCACAAATGAGAATTTGTGCTTGTTTTTATACCCCTTTTTCTCTTTTTTCGAGACACAGTCTTATCTTTTCAATATCTCTCAATATGGAGAAAGCATAAATATTATAAAATGTACAACCATGTGGAAGATCTTTTCGTAAAGAATTTAACGGTGTAATTTTTATGATTTTTGGACTATATACAAATAAAGAGAGGGAGTTGTTGTGAATTTGTTACTATACGAGAGGTAATGCATTTAACGCCACTAAAGCCATATTAGCCGCCTATAGATGTAACTAAAATAATTCAAACTAGTTTTACCCCCGTGCAAAATTGCACGGGTTTGGTATTAAACTTGTATAGAAAATATTTGATTTAATGCATAAATATTGATATAAAATTTCAATAACTGTTAATTAAAATTTAAATTTCGAACAATACTTCGTATCATTTAGAAATAGTAGAAAAAAGCTAATAAACTTACAAATTATTGTATATTTTGTGTAAAAATCATTACTTTGCAAAACACAGTATGAAGTACGCCAGAGAAAAGTTTGTAATATCCGGGAGTAGAAAACTTGAGTATTAGACAATAATTATTGACTTATTTCACAAACCAGCCGTGTTGATTGTAGACTCTTATCAACTATAAAATAAAAAACATAGTATGAATAATAAATTAATATAACTTGACAACTTGTGCATAGTTTAATTTTATTTTATTTTCAATTTAAAGGTATGTTTGTTCGATATATTCGTATTATAAAATAATCTGGAAAATAAAGAAAATATGCAATATCGTTACATGTAACATCGGTAAAATGAAAATAACACGATTATTCATTCACATTTACACATTTTATCTTAGCGAAATGATTTCGGCTCATGTTAGTTGGATGAGTTTGTAATTATACGGGTACAATCTATTTTTTTTTTAAATAGGCCGAACTGAGGAATAACAAAGCTCAAACACTTCAAACAATCCATCACAAATTCTATTAAAGACGGACATTATCCGTCTTAAACGTAACACGGGTCAAATACATATCAAGTCATCCCACGTGTTCCCTGAAAAATACGAAAAGTTTTGTCTTTATTACCACTATATGGTTTTGTTTGACCCGTGTTAAACTTAAGACGAATAGTACCGTCTTAAGCAGGACTGCTGAGAATCCATATGTACCACCATATGACTAATTTATTAGATAAGTTCAAAAGAATTTTTTTATACATCTTCGATAAATTTATTAGATAAGTTCTAATAAATTTATCGAAGATGCAATTTTTTAATGGTTTTATAATCGTAATTTTTTATGTACCACAATACGACTAATTTATTAGATAAGTTCAAAAGAATCCATATGTAATAAATTTCGTATTTTTCTAAAAACAAATTAAAGAAGATAAGTTCAAAAGAATTTAATTTTGTGGTGTTTGATATTTTTTCAGTTTAAAAATCATTTTTTCAAATTTTATTTTGATATGGGACATTCTAGATCCATATTGTACTTCAAGGATTAACGGTTAAATAGTTTGTTATGCATGCATTGAGTAATTAATATTGATATTTTACAAATTAGAATGATATCACCTAAATTCTCTACTATTTATTAACTGACTGATTTTTAAATAATCTAACTAAAGCGGTGGGTTCTTATGAACTTATTTATTGAATTTTATTTTTTGCTTTAGTAAAACGGTGTAAGGTGAAATTATATAATTGAGTAATTTTTTGTTGATTGTAATTTTAAATTATTAATTTTTCAGGATTTTTGACATATCAATGTAATTTATTATTAATGTAAAGTTTTAATTCATAATTTAGGATTATTAAAAAGTTGCATGTTCAATTTATTGTATTCCTTCAGTGTAAAAAAAAGCAAACCGATAAATAAAATGCGGAAAAAGAATAAAGACAAAAAAAAAGACAAAAAAAAAAAGAAAAAGGAAAAAGGAAACTAACATGATGAGGTGGATCAATGTGATGGCTTTAAATGTTCTTGTTTTAATAGAATGAAGATTTAAAAAATTAATAGTTTAATGTTTAACTAGTATAGAACCTGTGCAATGAATGCACGATATAAATATGTATTTTACTATTAGTATATTATTTATATAAAAACATATTTTAAATTGATAACTCCGTATTTATAGAAAAACAAATGGGCTTGATGACAGTCATGAAAATGAGTAATTTAAAGAAAAAGTCTCTTTTTTTCATAGGAAACAGATGATATTAGTGTATAGTTTTTTTTTTTACTGATAATTAGTCGTATTTTTCTGCTGCAACTCCTCATAAAAAAAATGACTGAACTTTTTATGATAAAATTCTTATAAAAAAACTAAATTTTTTTTATCACCATAAAAAAATTTGAGGTAAACATGTGTAAAATATAAACTATTAAATTTTATAGATATTTCAATCTAACAGATTAGACCCATTTCTACTTTACATACTATAGACTACAAACGTAAAGCCCAGCCAAATTATAGATTTTATGTTTTAGACGGAAAATTGGAGGGTTCACTTAATCTTTTAGTAGTAGCCTAGTAGGGGGATGTTTAATTAAATTAAGTTTAATTAAGATAACCAACAAAGTACAGTATAAATAAGTTAAGTTAAATTAAATTATATATGGTTAAATTATATTACTTTAAGTAAATTTAAGTCAAATTAACAACGTTAAGTTAAAATTAATTAAATTTCATATGACAATCAAATTTTATTGTCAACTTTTATTCTTCTGTAAGGCCATTTTACACCAATGTTGTGTAAAACGAATTATACTCTTCCATTCTAAATTTCTCATTCACTTTGCACACACATTAAGAAAAATAATAAAATATTATTAATATTTGTAGTGGAATAAGCATGAAAGAGAAAGATATAATAATAAAATATTGCTTTTTTTTGTCTCTATGGTTTGTTTGCCTTCTTTTATTCTTTCTGAGAGATATTTTAGTCAGATACAAATAAATAATCGAGACATAAGGTTTACATATTAATATATTTTATTACCATAAATAGAATGGATAGTTTGACATGAATTTATCTAAAATGGAGAATGGATTATTTGGAATAAATAAAAATATAAAACGGAGGGAGTAAAGGTGGTAAACGGGTCATTCAGATCAGTTTTGTTTCAGTTTCTTTTGAATTGGGTTATTTTGATGGACCTTTATTTTCGATTTTAGTTCGGGATTCAATTTTCACTTTTAATCGGTTGTACATATTTCGGTTCGGTGCAGGTTCGAGTCGGGTTAATATAAGAGTAAATGAGAGTCAAGTCGGGTTAATAACGGTGTAGACGAGATTCGAGTCGAGCCTTATTCGAATTGGATGTCAAGGGATTAGGTCTTTATTCAAAACATCGAATATTTTGATTTTTGAAAAAATAAAAATAGATTTGCAGCAGATAATATTTCTATTTCTATAGAACAATAATATAACTTGATTTGACATTTGTTTCTTATCGAGTACTTATTTTTATATATTAGTGATATCTATTAGAATAATTTGAATACAAACATTTAATTGAGATTTAGAAGACATTCTTATATGATATTTAAAATATTGATCTTGCGTAGCTATTTGCAGTGTTAAATTATTTTTCATCGTAAATATTCATCTTATAAATTTCATCGAAATATAGAATCACTTAATTAAAACTTTGATAAATGAATAAATTATAAATAATGAAATGAAATTAAGGGAGTATAACAGTGTAATAATTGTTACTACAAAGGATTCGATTATAATTGTCTCGTTTATGATAATATAATGTATTTTAAATAAGTAGTATATAATGTTTCTTTTTTAAAAATAAGTAGTATACACTTTTTTTTAAGTGTGATAAATATTAATTTTGAGACGCCAAAATGGTGACACTCATGTATAAAAAGAACCTAGATATGACGCCCATGTACATTCGGGTCATTTTGGGTTGCAATATTGGGTTAAGTCATCAATATACGAGTTGAAGTCAATTTCGGTATATTTTGGTTCAATTTAAAATAATTCAGGTTCGATAGTTCAGGTTCATTCGATTTTGGTTTTGTTTCGGATATTACAAAGTCGATTCAGTTTCGAATCAATTCAGGTTGACTCGGGTCTCGGATGAGGTTTAATTTATACCTTTTGGATGTACGGTCATGTGTCGATTCAATTATTTTCGATCGATTATTGGGGTTCGATTTACTTATACCTTTTGGATGTATAGTCATGTGTCGATTCAGTTATTTTTGATTGATTATTCGGATTCCATTTACTTTTGCCAGGTCTAGGAGAGAGTAAGGAATTTGAGTAGCATTAAGTTTCATTTAATGTATACCAAATCATCGGCCTAGAAAATAAACAATAAATTTATCTTTAAAACCATTATGTACTATGTAGTTGTACTTAACGAGTCTTAAGATTAAAACGGTGAGTACTAACTTTGAGTAAAAAGTTACACCTAGTTACTAAAAAACTTCATAGTACGATCTTTTAGGCAAGAATTAGTTTTTGGCGTTGGTTCATTCACTTTTTTCAAACTCGACCAATACGACAATCATACTTTTTGTCAAGGTATTGCATTTCATTTCATATAATTTTATTGGATTAATTAGATACAACATCTTCGATATTATTGTAGGAGTACTGCAGTTGGTGTTCAATTGTTAATTCGCTTTGTTTCATATGTTATTTTGTACTGATTAGCGGATCATAGATGCCCATTTCTGGGGTTTAGGGTTTTTCATTTTATTCTTTAATTAGGGTTTTGGTATACGGTATACCTTTGTTGTTGGGAATACAATTAATTGATTTGGGGACTTCAAACATAAAGATCAGATATTTATACGTTAAATAAAACAGATGCCAATATTGGGGTTTAGGGTTTCTCATTTCATATTCCAATTAGGGTTTGGGTATAACATTGTTGGGTACAATTATTTGACTTGGGCACTTCAAACTTCGTATGTGTATCATATGATATTGCCAAACCTAGGTTAAAGATCAACTTTTTATCGGCAAAATTATGGGATTTGTTAAAGTATATTCAATGTTTACATATTGAGTATTTGAGTTGGGTCTGGGTTCTTTTCAATTAGCAGTTAACATCTCGGATTATAAGAAATTCCGTGGTGGAAATTCCATGGTATACGGCAAGAGCTTAAATTTTTACGGTGAGCTCAAACATATTGAGTCAAGTTTGAGCAAATGAGATGTAAGCATTGGTTTAGTTGATAACATCCTTGATCTCATTGAATGAAAATGCTTCACATTTTTAGTTTTAGAGAAACGAGCAGAATGAGATTGTGGCGTGTTCGAGGGAAAATGTTGAAATTAGCCTTTGTTGTTAATTAATTTTGTGGATGCAACAGCTTGTGGAGTATGAATGCATTCAAGGCCTTCAAAGCACAGGTTCCGGTAGCATGGAGTCCCAACCTGTATATTACATTGGTTAGGGGTATGCCAGGAACCAGAAAACTTCATAGGCGGACTTTGGAAGCATTGAGGCTTCGCAAGTGTAATAGGACTGTCATGAGGTGGAATACTCCCACAGTTACAGGAATGCTACAGCAGGTAACATTGCTGTACTGTTGAGTAAGATTTTGTTTGGCTGTATATTATGCCGACTCGGCTGCAAGTGCTCGACACACAATATTGGTTACAGCTATCTTATGCAAATGTTTCATGTTTTTGTTGTCTTGTTGGTTTATCGGGCACGAGACATGCGACTAGAGTGAAGTGTCCACTGTCCATGTAACATAGTAGTGTACGACTACTTTAAGTAGACTTACAAAATGTTTCTTTCTTTGCACAGGTTAAAAGGTTGGTTGTGGTTGAGACTGAAGAGATGCACAATGCTCGGAAGGAGAATGATGCCAACCATCGAGCTCTACGACCGCCACTGGTTGTAAGCCATGCTCCTGCCCCTGCCCCTGCCGCTAATTCTTTGTAAAGGCAATCTTGGGTGGAGTAATATGCATGTATAGTTGGTTACATGAGTTACTTTGGATTGAATTTATTGTAACTTGCTGTCCGCAAAGACACGCATTTGTCATTTAACTTTCAGAAGTTTGGAATAACATTTTGGAACTTTTTTACCTATACTCCTTTGTGCTGTTCATTTAGACTCGTAATATAGATTCGATTACAAAAATGCTGAAACTTAATACCTCATCTATGTACTTAAATTGAAGGTCACAAGTCTTCTCAATTGTGGTCTTTGTTGACAATAATACTAATATCCCCTGTTGCAGAAGCAGATTGTTAGGGGTGCTTGTCTTCGCTTGTGGTCAAATATCTTGTTTGGTATTTGAATGTAGTGAAACTTGGAAATATTGGTTTTTACAAGTTACAATAGCACTTCTCTAATGAGATTGATCGAAAGGTTTTGGGGTCGAACTGTGGTTGCATAATCTTTCTATTTAGGTTTATTGGTGGTGTAGTATTTATTGGCAGAGAGATACCATGACACTTCTCTAATGAGATCGGTGAACCGCAAGATTTTAGAGAATTTGAAACTACCAGCATCTTTTGTTATCAAAATAGATGTGGTTGGTGGGGGAACCCGAATTCATGCCTTCAAAGGATTGACAAATAAGCGGAGGGTGAGATAGCAACTTAGCGGCAACAATGATATTGATTTAGAGAGTAGAAACAACTCCAATTTGTTACTTAAATCAATTTACTTAATAATTTGACATAGTTAATATATATATTTTTTTTATTCTTTGGCCATTATTTCTATGGAAATTAAAGCATTTGTCATCAATTTTGCTTAGTACTCCTCCATATTTAACTTGATATTTATGGGACTCACTAGACCTGGGCACCCGGCGATTCGGGTTGAAATTGGGACATGGCCACTTTACGGTTAGGTCATTCCAGGGTGTAAGGTATCATCGGATCATTTTGTGCCTGGTTCGTTTGGGTTGGATCGCGCAGGGTGAGTTCTAATTATTATGTTTTCGGCCAAAATCTGCTATCCGCTGGTCTGATTTGTCTGATTGAATTGGAGTACGGCCAGGTTTTGCCTGGCCTGCTTACAGTATCTAAGCACTTATGCAGTATAGACGACATGCTTCGCTGTTGTTAATTCGAGTTCAAGCTTATTTAATTTCTTACATGCCTGCATTCTTGTTAAACTTGGTAATTTACATGAAAACATACTAAAAAAACCAGCTACCTTACTGTATTACTCTTGAGTTTTGCTGCATTTCTAACTTAAACTGAAATTACTTTGATTCTGTTATGATGCAGATCATCCAAGAGTAATCTGGGGATTTAAGAGTGAAAGAGTCGTCAAATACGTAGCTATGGAGTTGAAGCAAATACCTTTCGTAGATGTTAATTTTGTTTTAGTCTGCCAATGAAAGTTGAGTTGTTCGCCAACTTGTGTATTTTGTCTAGCATTTGCTTGCATTCTTGACTCGCTACGTTTGAACAGTTTCTGTTGAGGTTTCCGTCTGATGGAGTGGAAGAAGGGTGCTGATGGGGAAAAATGATAATACCTCACACCCTTACTAGTTTTTGAGCTTATTTGTATTTTTTCTGAGTATTTAAAATTTATAAGTAATATAATAATTTTTGTATGACAAAACTCAAAATTAATTGTATTTTTTGGTATAGTTTTTGAGCAATGTTGATATTTTTTTAGCTTAATGTTTAAATGAATGAGCTCAAAAACTTTATAATTTTTTTTTTTTTTTCCGGCAGCAGTAAAGAGACGTAACTACATTATGTTTTGGCTTTCGGAGCCATAGTTACATCCATAGGCATACAATGTAAAAACAAATAATACATCTAATGATACTAGTGTCACTTTACGACTAGAAAGATGACTAGGGTCAGCCACATGGTGGTAGATCACAGTAGATCGGTCGCGAGCAACATCGTCCAAATCATCAGTAATACCAACAACTCCCATATTCAAACGAACCGAACCAGGTGCACTTACGCCACAAGTGCGTAGAAAAGAAAGGGGAAGGGCGAGCCGAGCAAGCTTGCCTTCAACGGAGAAGGTTCTCCTACACCATGGTGATCGATCCCTACAGTCCAAAGACCAACAACGAAAGAAGTCGAGCAATTTGATAAGATGAGACAAAGGGCTCCTCGTAACCGATTTCCCAACCAAATACCTCAGAGAAAGATTCAAGGTATAACCCACATTGACCAAAGTCATAGTCATAAACAACAACGCCTTTAGGAGGCTCTTATTCCGTAAAAGGTAAACATCAACACCTATGGGATCTGAGCCACGCGTCTCCCCAAAGGAGTATTTATTAGACTGAGACGGAAAATACCACAGCAAAAGACGAATAACCAAGCTAGTCCCATCGGAAAACCTCCAATATAGGGAAATTATTGGTACTGATAAAATTAAAATTAAGATAATGGACTTCATTGAATATGTTGGAGAACCACTACATCCAATCCACCCAACACCTCAAACCAACCCAAACATACAATCCAGACCGACATTCCAGCTCAAATTAACCCATTATGACCCAAATGTGTCCCAACAAACCGAGAACAAACCACCAAAAGGACGGAAATAGACCGGGTGATCCTCCAACTCCATCATCCACAACCAAGACAGAGACAACGGAGAGCAAAACAGATTACGACCGACTGACCGACTGACCAACCACGATCCGACCTCGGACAGACCCACGAAACCCAAGGAAGCCACACAAGACCACAAACACGACATGCAAGGAGAAAACGACCCCAAAACAAACATGCAAGGACCAATCGGTGGGGGAAGGGGCGAGGGGAAGGGGAACACCGGACTAGAGCATGCAATATTGCTAAGGGGAGGACTGACCCAAAACAAAACGCAAAACGACAGACACTAAAGACCGCCATGGTCAACCAGCAGACTTACCATTAGAGGCGGGGGAAGGGGCGAGGGGAAGGGGGACACCTACAATGAAAAGTCTACGACGACGACTTCTTGGGCAGCGGCGGCGACAGAGGTACGGAAGGTACGGAAACCAGCGGCGATCGAAAACACTAAAGAGCCACCGTTGACAGAAACCAACAAGGTCGGGTGAACGAGGAACTCCGGTCATCGGACGCCAAAGGGGTCAAATCTCGGAGAAACAAAGGGAGAAACCGGAGAATGTGTTAATCATCTGAGGAGTGACGGGTTCACCGGAGATGGGCTAATGCATAGCCTCATCTCCGGTGAACGGATTGTAGGAGAAGGAGGGAAGATTGGTGGGTGAGGATGCAGTGGAACAAAAGTGAAGATTTTTGGGTTTTTGTTTTTGGGAGAGAGAAAGAAGAGAGGGAGAGGCGTAGAGTTGTTGTTGTCCTGTAAAATAAAACTCATATTCTGTAAAATAAAACTTAAAAAGTTGTGAATGAAACACAGAAAGTACATTATCAGATGTACTAGCTCTGATGTATAATCCACGTACTGTGTTGATCCCTTGTTAAACTAGGAGCAGAAATGGATTTTTTTGCTTACATTTGTTAATAGCAGAAACCAGTAGTAATTTCACAAATGTTGGTTTACTCTGTCAGTTACACTTGACATCTAAAATGAGGCCAAATTTCCCTTAAATATTCGAAATCTCCTTGTCTTTAAAAATGGCATTATCGGAATAATAATTCAAATTAATGAGCTAATATTCTGTAATATCTAAAATTCTAGAATATTTGAAATGCTCGACTTGTAAGCCAGTCATGGAAGTCAGAAGAATTGGCGAAGCAGTTTGCATCAATCTTAAACATTACCATCTCCAAAAGTTAGAATGAAAAGTGATTCAAATTTGAGAATGTGCTGAAAGATAGAATTTCTAAAGCTAAGCTCCATCAGCCAGAGTTCTCTTCGTCGTACTGATATAAAGCACTGCATTTGGAGAAGACAGTACACATTCATTATTTCATTACCCAGAAGAAATTCAACTGGGATACATATAGGTTCACTATTCGTACCATTATTCCCACGAATGAATGCATCACCATATTTGTTTTTAAGCTGTCCATTGCCGTACTCTTCCGTTTGCTCCATGGCAATATTCATGTAGCCGTCGAGGCATGCTCAAATGTCTGCATATAATTAAAGAACTAACGTTAAACTTGATCACGGCTAAAACAAAACTAAATAACACAAGACTTGGTTAAACGCTACTCAACTCTGTCGCTTCGATTCAACCAACATTTGTTGGTGGAAAAATGAAACTAAATACTACTAAAATTATTTATCCAAAAAATTAGTAAAGTTCAAATGTAAGTTATCAGTCTTCATTGGTTGCAATACCTTCTTAACATTGTCGACACTCGACAGTAGTCTCACATGGTAAGTACTTAAATTATCTCCACAAACGAAACAAATCGTTCTTATCTTACTGCGACTCTTCACTTATAGAACCATAACAAAGTCGACATGACCCAACATGGACATGGGCACGAATTTCGTACCCGACTCTTATTAGTCGGAAACTTCTTCTATTAGCACCAAGTTAGTGAGGCTCACACCACTAAAGTAGAGGAAGAGTTAATAAAATCTTTCGATACTATATTTAATGATTTTACGTCTATTTATTAATTTTTTTTCCATTATACGTAAAAAAAAAGTTGAGGTATTTCAAGTTTAGAAGTATATATTATCCTTATTTAAGAAAGCAACAACCACAGAGCTGACGTGTCGCTCTGTGGTTGAAACTCAACAATTCAAAAGGTTTGCTAAATTTAAGGAACCACTCTCATACAAGGAATTAATCAAACAATCTGATTTGATGCTTACTCAATAGGAATAGTTTTAATAGTTTTGATATTATAACTCTAAAAATATTAACAGCAAAATATTATTAATAATAAAACCCTTATTAATACGGAAAAATAAAAAGAGTCAAGTGATTTGGAAAAAAAAAGAGTAAAACGAAATAAAAATGGAAAAATTCAACGATGAAATTTATCAATAAATCATTCACTGGATGTGCATACAAAAGTCGTGAATATCTTGAAAAATTATACAAAGTATAATATTTGAATAAGTTTGAATACAATTTAATTGAAACAGTAATACAATTATAGCAGAAAACGAAACAAAAAAATGAGAATTATTGAAAATTTAAAAATACCGATAAAAAGGACTCATATTTATAAGGAAAATAATTTTGGAAAATAATTTTAGGTTCAAGTAGATAGTATATGATGATAAATACAACAAATATATTTAGGTGGATCAACACTATCAACTTGATATTTTTAAAAACAATAAACAAAAAAGGAATCACTAATCATCTTGATTATTAACCTCCTTAAATATATATTGGTGGGTTATTGGATAGTTAATAATTTATTAAATGGAATAAATATTAGTTTTTTTTAATAAAGTGGAGAAGGGATGAAGAGAGAAAGGGATGAAAATATTCAAACATTTGTATAATGGAGATGGAAGTGTAGATGATGATAGTGAGCGGCATAACGTGAGTAAGGGAAAGGATTTATGCCTATATGAGGGAGTGATTACATATGTCAATAAAGTTTTTTTTATTGTTGATATTATTTAGCTAAATGTAATTTTGTTAGTATTTCGGGTAATAATTATTATTTGAGATAATGTCATATATGTATAAAAACTTCTTTTATTGATAACAATATATGTATAATTTATATCATTGAAAAGGATAATTTTATAGTGTCAAACCGTCTTATTACAAAATTTGTGTACTAATAATTTATGGCCAAATGATTATGGAGTTCCTTAAAACCTATATTTTCTTAAGTAAATTTGACCTAATATACCAATGATTGTGTATTGTTTTTATGGGCTATTACCTTATAAAAAAATTTGGTATAGAATTTATTTTTGTATACAAATAATGGTATAGATATTGCGTCTTATGTCAATTGAGAGGTTGGGGGTTTGAGAGGTTAGGGGTTCGATTTTTAGCCGCGACATAGTGTGCTTCTTTGAAAAAAAAAACTTTGATGTATATAACATTATTGTTTATTATTTTAAATATTACTTCATTCTTTCCATTTGATTGTATACGTTTGCTTTATCACGTATGCTAATGCTCATTTTCTTTTGTTTATATCTTTAGTTACGTATTATTAAAACTTATAAAAATTTGAAATTAATATTGTACTCGGTAAGATAATTTAAATAAGATCTCACATTACTATCTTTTACGTTATATATTAAAAATTGTATTAAAGATTATCTTCACTTATGAATAGTGTCCAAAAAGCAAACTTATACAACCAAATGAAACGGAGCAAGTATATATTTATGTATTTAATATCACGGGGTTTTATTATTTAACAATTCAACTAAATTATTTTAAATGTGTACGGGTTCAATTTTCATTTTGTTTAATTTCACTAATTAACAATTTGTATTAAATGAAAAAAAGTTCATATTTTTCGTTTTAAAGGTGCGGGTCAAAATTTTCAGTTTATCAGTGGATGGTTCTAAGGACGTGCACGAGTTTGACTAAATGAAAACAAGTTTACCAATTTGCACGGGTATGCAACTATTTAGCCTTTTGCAATTTTACTAATTTTGTGATATATTTTTATCTGAATAATTTTGTTTCACCACCAGTCAGGTTTGTATGGAGCCACCCAGTAACAAGACAAAATAGAAACCCGAGTTTAACAAGCAAGAGGACATGTAAAAACAACTACTTAACCAATTGACCATAATTAACTCAATTTGTAATGTATAATTGATTCAATATAAATTAGAGAGATTTTATTACTTCATGTTAAAACTTTTATTTATAAAGAAAAAACCTTTAAAAGGAGATAACTAATTGATGTAAAAATTAAAATGTTACAATAAAATTTATGATAACAAAACCAAAAATAGCATACCCGTGCAATTTGCACGGGTTTAAAACTAGTTGATTTAAAGAAGTGACCCCGCATTCGTATCCTCATGTCCCTCCCCGTCTCTAATTTTTTTTTTTATCATCTAGAACACTTTGATATGTACCGGTGTCCAAACTACAGAACATTAGTCCAAGACCACTTTGATGTGTACCGCAATACCAATACGAATTCAGATGTGATAAGTGAAAAGTAATTTGAGAGCTCGCTAAAAGCTTCACGTACACAAATGAGCAACTGCTAAGTCCAAGACCAGCCAAAGTGCAGTACAGGATCACGACAAGATATGAATTGACAAACAGCAAGAATTATAAGGTTTATAAATAATGCTGCAACAATTAACAATATTAAGATAATTGGTATATGGGTTGGATGTGATGGTATGAACTTCGCCATATATACAATAAAGGATGTACATAAAAGTCTTGTTCCAGATCATAAACTCATTTGGAAGAAATTTGGCCTTCAGTAGCATGGAATGGATTGAATATGATTTCATAGAAGTATGGGGTTCGGAATCCATTCCCGTGTAAAGTTGTTCAGTTCATTCTAAATTTTTAGGTATCTAACTCCATTCCAAAATACTCCAACAAAAAATTAAAATGGAGCAACTCCACTCCAATCCATTCCAACTTCCAAGAGACCCAACAAACACCCCCTAATGACTCTAAAGATTGAATAGGTTTTGATATATTTAACAATAGAATGTACAAGGGTATATATATACTAAGTTACATTAGTGAGAGTAGAGAAAGATACAATGAACTAGAAATATGCAATATCAAAATACAAGGACTAATAATAAATGTAAGACGTAATCCTATGACATACTAGGAACTAGTGATCATTAAGTGCCATTCATAGCCTGACTATTGATATGGTACTTAGTATTCTTAACACTCTCGCTCAAGATGGACGGTCAGAGACGGAGTCCAATCTTGGATGATAGTTTGAGAAACCGAGGCTTGTGAAGCGGCTTAGTCAACGTGTCAGCGAGTTGATCCGTGTCGTTGATATGCTGAATCCGAATAGAGCCTTGATGAACATGTTCTTTAACAAAATGAAATGAGATGCGAGGTGCTTTATTCGGGAGTGGAAGACCGCGTTAGAAGAGTAGTGTGTAGCGGAAATATTGTCACAGTAGATAGTGGGAGAGGTGGACTGTGCATAACTGAGTTCAGAGAGTAACGACAAGAGCAAAAGGACTTCGGAGGTGGTGTCTGCGACGACATGAAATTCGGCATCAGTGGAACATCGTGATAAGGCACGTTGCTTTTTAGAGACCATGAGATGGGATTGGTACCAAGATAGACTAAGTACCCTGTAGTGAAGACGTAATCAGCAGAATCGCCAGCCCAATCAGCGCCGCAAAACGCGTGAAGAGTGAGAAGATGGACACCAAGGTGGAGGGTACCATTTAGATAACGAAGGACACGTTTGAGGGCGGTCCAGTGGGTTGTGGTGGGATGAGTGAGACATTGAGCGAGCTTGTTGACGGGGAAGGCAATGTCGGGTTGTGTGAGCGAAACATATTGAAGACTTCTGACGAGGGCGCGGTAGTCTGTGATGTTTTCAACGGGTAAATGCGGTTCATGAAGTTGTAGTGGATGGGGAAGCATTGGTGTCGAGGCGGGTGTGCTTTCATGCATATTGAGTTTGTGAAGAAGATCAGACAAGTATTTCGTTTGATTTTGGTGTTGACCCGTCTTTGTGGGAGTGACCTCAACACCTAGAAATAGGACAATGGGCCTAGGTCCTTTGCTCTCTGTGCCAAGCAAGATAGCTATCCACCAACAACAGGTCAGCTTTGAAACCGAGTCTGTGTACCCAACCTATCTGTCCACCCAAGACCAAGCAAGTTAGCGGCCCTAGTGTCTGCCTTCTTCTACTTGATGCCGAGACCTTGATGTCCTGCTAGTAGCTGTGCTTGTTGCTTATAAAACGTAGGTTAAGGCCGGTTGTTGTTTGCTATTCTCTTGAAAAGTAAAGAATGAAGTAATGGACTAAACACATTGGCTGTTTAGAGGGAAAATTTGTGGGATATGTTATCAATAAAGGCTCTAATGTGAGATGGGTTGGAGCGGTGACGACGATGTCGTCAACGTAGACAAGGACATATAAAATAGTGGTGGAGGTTCAGAGTATAAAAAGAGAGGGGTCAGACACGGAGTTTCTAAAATTGATGGAGAGAAGATACCTTTTAAGCTCGGTGTACCAGACCCGTGGGGCTTGTTTGAGCCCATATATTGCTTTCTGAAATTTGCAAACATGATCGGGTTTGTATGTATCCACAAAGCCGGGGGGGGGGGGGGGGGTGATCCATGAAAACAAAATCAGTGAGATGTCCCTAGAGAAATGCATTGTTGACATCAATTTGGTGGCGATGCCACTTGTGAGACACGACTAGGGATAGACCAAGATGAATTGTAGCGGGTTTGAAAACAGGATTGAAAGTTTCCGAGTAGTCGATGCCTGATTATACTTCACACGATAAACCCATTTGCAACCAACAACATTGTGAGATTGGGTTCGAGGAACGAGAGTTCAAGTTTGGTTTCGAAGGAGCGCTTGATGCTCGTCGAGCATTGCAGCGCGCCGACGAGGGTCAATTAGGGCTTGTTTTGTTGTGGTAGGGGTGGTATGACAGGAGGGTACGGTGGCCGTTTTGGCATATTTGGGGTTGGGTATGACAATGTTGTTGGAGAGGCGAGTGATGGGGGCAGTGGAGGAGGGGCGGTGGGAGCACGGAGGGGGAGCGAGATGGGGATGGCAGAGGGGTGGAGGATGGAGGGTCTGAATCGGGGGAGGAGGAGGCTGGGGGAGCTAGGTCAGGCGAGTGGGGCTGGTTTGCTGTTCTGTTGAGGGAGCGGGTCGACAGGTAGGGCCGGTTCGAGGGATAAAGAGGGTGCACCATTGATCAGTTGAAGGTAGAGGGGTGAGGGCGAGTTTGGTTAAACTGGGAAATGGAAATTCATGCTCAATGAAGCGGACATGACGGGACGTGTAAAGTTTCTTGGCGGACTGTTCATAACATAGGTAGGCACTTTGTGTCGTGGAGTATCCAACAAAGACACATGCTTGATATTTGGGGTCAAGTTTGTGTATGTAAGGACGGAGCCACTGGTAACATAAGCAACCAAAAGGTCAGAGTTTGTGAATATTTGGTTCTTGGCCGAAGAGGATATTGTATGGAGTGTTGTTGTGAAGAGTTTGAGTGGGAAGGTGATTTATGAGATACTTTGCAGTTGCAAAGGCATAAGGCCAAAACGTATTGGGCATGTCGGCATGAGTAAGGAGAGCTAGACTTGTTTCAACCACGTGACGATGACGGCGTTCGGCAAATCCATTGTGTTCGGGGGTATGTGGTGGGGATGTTAGGTGGGTGATACCGTTATCAAGCAACGTCGGGTTCATTTTTATGAACTCTCCACCATTTTCGGAATAAAACTGACGGATTAGTTTATTAAAATATTTCTCGATTATTACTTTAAAACGGTTAAAAGTGGCGAGTGTATCAGGTTTATTTTTAAGTGGGTATAACCAAAAGTAGTGAGAATAGTGATCCACAAAAATTATGTAATATTTGTATGAGCCGTGAGAAATAACTGGAGCGGTCCAAACATTGGAAAAAATAATATCTAAAGGGGCATTAGACCGTAATGTAGAAGACATAAAGGGAAGTTTGTAGCTTTTTGATAAGGCAGGAATTACACTGATTAAAATGCGAAATACGTAAATTGTAAATAGAATTTGAACGTTTTAGGGTAGCATTGGATGGGTGACCTAGGCGAGCATGACATAAGTTGCCGGTGAAGCTAAGGCGTTGAGGGCGTGAAGAGGGTTGTGGGTGGGTTTCCATTGATAAGCGCCGTCTTGAAACGATCCTTGAAGGAGAATTTCATCCTTGGAGCGGTCTTTAAAAAAAAAATAGGGTGAGAAAATAGCTAAAGAATTGCTATCGCGACAAAATTGAGAAACCGACAGTAGGTTTCGTAAGATTGAAGGGACAACAGGGACACTAGTAAAGTTAATAGAGCGAGAAGCGGAAGAGATAAAGAAAGAACCATGGTGTGTAATGGGCAGAGCCGACCCGTCGCCAATGATGAGGTCGTCAGGGCCGTCATATGGAGCATGAAGGGAGAGGATTTCCAAGTCATTAGTGATGTGATTGGATGCTCTACTGTCAATGAGATAGGATCGGAGGAGTTTGAGGTTGATGGAACGGTGGCGGTGTGATCATCAGGCCTGTTTTGGCGAGGGGGAGGAGGGGGAAAGACGACGTTGGGGTATTCTCGCTTGAAGTCTGGACAGGTGCTAATGACATGTCCTGTGACACGACAGAACTGGTAGCTGCCACGGAAGGGGTTGAGACTGGGATTGTGGGTAGGCTGGTTTCGATTAGGGACATGTGAGTGAGAAGGGTTACAGTTGGGTTGATAGGGGTGGGGTGGTTGGCGAGAGTGATGCAGGTGGTAGCCTCGGGTCGCAGCATGGAGGTCCTCGTTTAATGATTAATCCATGTTGTATTAGTTTTTCATGAAAATCATTAATGAAGAAGGGAGAGTCTTGAGCGCGTACGACATCGATAACAGGTTTGTAGAGGGCTTCAGGAAGGCCTTGAGTAATTTGAGCCGTAATGTCCTCAGTATCCATGGGCTTACCAAGATGGGCGAGTTGAACTGTGCAAGCTTTGATAGAGAGCATGTATTCATAAATCGTGCTCGCACCAAGGGTGATGGTTCGGAGTTGATCCTTAATTTTAAGGATGTGACCCCGAGATGGATTAGCATCAGTACGAGTAAGGGTTTGCCACGCATCTCGAGATGTGGTAGCATCGAGAATAATGGCGGAAATGGATTCATGAAGAGTACCGGCTAGGGCACCAAGGAGAAGATTATCTTGTTTGAGCCATGTCGTAAAGGCGGGGTTAGGAATTGGTTCGGGTGTGGGGTTGGCGGCAATGGCGGGCGGGATGATGGTGGATGGCGGAGGTGGGTTGGTGCCAACGACAAAAGAGTATAGGCCGTAGCCTTGGAGAAGACGGGTGAGTTGATATTGCCAAGAGCGATAGGTCGATGGTGTGAGTTTGACAGAGTTTGGGAAGGAGATGGAGAGGAGGGGTTTAGATGGCTCGGCGGAGTTAGGGATAAGGTGGTTGCCGTGGGTTGCCATAGGTTATTGCGTGAAGTATGAAGATGATGGTTAGGATTCAGGGGGGTGATACCATGTAAAGATTGGAATAGGTTTTAATATATTTAATAGTAGAATGTGCAAGGGTATATATACTAAGCTAGTTACATTGGTGAGAATAGAGAAAGATACAATGAACTAGAAATATGCATTCCAAAATACAAGGACTAATAAATGTAAGACATAATCCTATGACATACTAGGAACTAGTGATCATTAAGTACCATTCATAGCTTGACTATTGATATGGTACTTATTATTCTTAACAATGACTTCCAAATCCACCTCCAACCCCTAGAATTTCGTGCACGACTCTTCCCCCAAGTCCTAAACACCCTTACGTCCTCATACATAGAATCCATTGCGGGAGCAGCCAAACAAGTACAACCAGCTACGAGTTCTAACCCATACCCCCTCATATCAAATTTCATTCCACATTAGACCAACTCCTTACACTAAAGGACTCGTTAGTGAATGGCTTTCAAAATGATATTGAAATCAATGTCTAATTGACTAATTGAGTAAACTGCTCAAAAGCAGTAAATTCCTAAGTCCTGAAATTCAAAGAAACAGCGACATACTTCAACTCATCAGTTGCTACAAAAACCCTATAGCCATCGCATCGAAATATGCAAACACCTTCATCAATTACAGAACTTACTATACCCATTACCCAATAACTCGGAGAATCACGAACTACAAATATAAAATTAATTTATAAATAAAAATAAATAAGTAGGATATACTTGACAAATTAACTAGAAGGAAAATAAAAACGAGAATTAAAAGAATCATAGGTCTCTCTTAAGATGAGTACTACCTCACCTGATTAGATAGAAAAAATAATTTGCTAGTATCTATGAACATTCTTTTTTTCTTACTCATGTTATTTGACCCGTCTTTAGCTTGTGACAGATAGTCTCCGTCTTCAATGAGAATTTGTGTTAAAAGAATTACCTCGATAATCAACACCGGAATTAAGCTTACCAACAACATGGCGTCCTCGAATTGATTTAAGAAAATCAATAGGTGTCTTGGCGCTTCCTAAACCTTTCTCACCTTCATTACTCAACTTTACAGTCTTTTACATAAAATCAAACACAGGAATTAGGGTTTTAACTATATAAGCAATTCCCTATAGTTATAGCAACAAAAGTTGTTTAAGCACAATCATGAATCATCCATAGATAAGGCATTTCATTTGAAATTCCTGAATTAGTTTGGAAGTTCAAGAAATGATGTAAAATTATACAATATGAATTACTTGTGTGAAGACGTCTTCAATTTGTTATGGAAGATTAATCTAACAAGTGTGTTTGTATAGACAGTCGAGAGAATAAAACCCCACAAAAGCCCCAAGCGCAGAAATTATTACTCCATATTTAGTACCGACAATCCAAGTTAAACAATAAAATGGTTTAAATACATGGTTGACACAAAAGTTAGAACGCCAAATGAAAAGTAAACTTTTATCTCGTCTATATATAGAGGATATTTGACCTGTTATACACTCCCAAGGAAGACCAATATTTTTTAGATAAATGGTCGGAAAATAAAAAATTATAGATTTGAGTCGTGTGTGAAATAATCATCTGATGTTTTCGCTTAGTTTTTCTTTAAATCATCTCATCTAAGGGCATGGGGTGCTTGGGCCATCATAATCAATAATTAAGAATGAAATTATCATAACTCATTGCAAAAGGAAGTCAATAACGACAAACTTGGTCCGTTTGGTAACCTAATATGTGCTACTCTTTAATTGGTTGGACACAAAAAAAAAAAGAGAAAGGTAGGAGAAAGAGTTTGGTGGGATAGAGAATGTAAGAAATAATTCGAAAGTGGGAAAGTTGAAAAAGGTTAGATTAGTGATCTAGTAATTGGAAAGTGGGAAAGTGGAAAAAGGTTAGATTAGTGATCTAGGTGGTGACTTTCTGAATGAGAGGGAAGTGGCTCAAGAGAAATAAATTGAGATTCAGAGTGAAAATGTCAATGACGTAATTAACTTGACTTTTTGGATGAGAATGGCATTATACAAACTTCGTTATAGAGTTCTTAGGTTACTTGGTGACTCTAACTCTTCAATAGAGTACACCTTGTATAAATGTGCAATTTTTTAGATTGTACGACATTGTTAGCGGTCAATTTAGTAAAGTACGAGCGCTTGGAAGAAAGATGGGTGGGTATGGAGCGATTATTCAACCACTACCCACTAAGAAAGCAGTAATGTGGATGAGGACTTCTATAAACGGAAGCATTCTGCATCACGCAAATAGCAACAAACACAACTCAAACAACTACAAATGGTTTTTATCCTTAGATTGTAGATTTGATTCTATCCTATATTAGATTACCACGGTGAATCCTTCTTTCTATGAAATTAAATTAGGCATTTATCCCTTAATTGATAATTTATAATTCATAAACACTCTTGTGTTAACTCTGTTGGTATTGTGTAATTAAGACTTTATGATATATAATTATCTTTGAAGATTTTTTGTGTTTGTTAGCATAAAAATCACATCATTCATCCTTAAGCGCAAAAGCGTTCGTAACTCGAGCCCTTAATATTGTTCGCAAAGTCTTCGAGGGTAATTGCGACCTCCAGGGTACCTTAAAGTCATGTGCTAAAGTGTAAATGTACTACAAGGGAAGCTAGGTCCCTCAAAACGACAATAAAACCAAAAGATAAGAGAATAAGCGACAAGGTAACCGTCGAAGTGTCAACGCTCGCTAGCTCACACATGTCTCGCCCAAAACCAACATCGATTTCAACTTGTTCATTCATGAAACATGAATGACACGGTCAGTGACGAGTAACTCGAGGTTCTCTCGGCCACATTACAAGAAAACAAGAGCAATTAGAGCATATAAGCATACTTCACACATAATCATCTATATATATAAATCTTGATTCAACAAATGAGCGTGTGATAAACGACACCACAAGCGTGTGAGAACATTTAAAGACGAACCAAGAGAAACTTCATCAGTAGACAAGGCAACCTTTGCAACCGTATAAGCACTATACAGCTGCAACACCCCCATTTATCCAGCAGCCTTAGCTAGACCTTCCAAGATAGATAAGGGAGTTACCATCTCGGTTTTCCGAGGTAGTACATATCAAAACCACAATTACAAGAGTAATTTAAAATTCTTTATTACATAATAAATAAATTGTCTTACAACTTACAAACCAATAACTAAAATAATACTGCGGAAAACTTAAAGTTCACAACTAAAATCCTAATCGACACTAGATAGTCATCAATAACTAGAAAACTCGTCTCGTCACGGATAGTCTCTGTTTTCAATGACCCGTCTTTAGCTTGTGACGGATTGTCTCCGTTTTCAATGAGAATTTGTGTTAAAAGAATTACCTCGATAATCAACACCGTAATTAAGCTTAACAACTACAGGGCGCCCTCAAAATGATTTAAGAAAATCAGCAGGTGTCTTGGCGCTTCCTAAACCTTTCTCACCTCCATTACTCATCTTTACAATCTTTTACTTAAAATCAAACACATGAATTAAGGTTTTAACTATATGGGTAAATCCTTATAATTACCAGCAACAAATTTTTTTTAAGCATAATCATTCATAGATATGACATTTCATTTGAAATTTATGAATTAGTTTGAAAATTCAAGAAATGGTGTGAATTATACAATATGATTTTACATGTGTGAAGAGGTTTTTAATTTGCTATGGAAGATCAACCAAACAAGTGTGTTGGTAGAGACACTCAAGAGAATAAAACCCCACAAAAGCCCCCAAGCGCACATATTATTACTTCCTATTATTTTATTTTATTTTTTCTAAAATTCTTTGTTAATATCAACAATCGTTCTTAAAAAATAAAACAATTTTAATACATGGATGAGACAAAAGTCAGAACGCCAATTGAATAGCAAACTTTTATCCCGTCTATCTATATAGGGTATCTGACCTGGCCTGTTATACACTTAACGGATATGACCGTCCTAAGGAAGACCAACATTTTTTTAGACTAATGGTCGGAAAATAAAAAGTATAGAATTGAGTCGTGTGTGAAATAATCATCTGATGTTTTCATTTAGTTTTTCTTTAAATCATCTCATTTAAGGGCAAGAGGTGCTTGGGTCATCATAAACAACAATTAAGAATGAAATTATCATGACCCATTGCAAAAAGAAGTCAAAGTTATAACGACGAACTTGGCCCGTTTGGTAATCTAATAGGTGCTACTCTTTGATTGGTTGGACAAAGAAAAGGTAGGAGGAAGAGTTTGGTGGGATAGAAAAATGTAAGAATGAAGATATTGGGAAGTGGGAAATTGGAAAAAAAGGTAGATTAGTGATCTAGGTGGTGACTTTCTGAATGAGAGAGACAAGTGGGCGGGAAAAATAAAATGAGATTCAGAATGCAAATGTCAATGACCTAATTAACTTGACTTTTTGGATGAGAATGGTCCTATACAAACTTCGTTATAGACTTGTTAGGTTCCTTGGTGACTTTAACTCTTCAATACAGTACACCTTGTATAAATGTGTAGTTTTTTAGATTCTACGGTGTTGTGATCGGTCAACTTAGTAACATACTAATTTATTATATTAAGGGTATCAGGCCCTATTTATAGAATACCCAATTAAACATCTGAAATATAAAGTGATATAAGGCATTCTGCATCAGGGAAATAAAAACAAACACAACTCAATCAACTACAAATGATTTATTTTATCCTTAGATTGTAGATCTGATTCTATCTTTGATTAGATTAGATTACATTAGCACTTTGAATCCTTCTTTCTACGAAGGTAAATTAGGCATTTATCCCTTTAATTTAGAATTTAGAATCCACAAACACCCTTGTGTTAACTCTGTCGGTGTTGATTAGCATTTTATGATATATAATTATCTTTGAACATTTTGTGTTTGTTAGCATAAAAACCATATCATTCATCATTAGGCGCAAAAGTGTTTGTAACTTGAGCCCTTAATATTGTTCGCAAAGTCTTTGAGGGTCGTTACGACTTCTAGGGTATCTTACGGTCATGTGCTTGTTTTTAGCACAAACAAGTTTTTATCGACCGTTATTGAAGAATTGATAAAATTAGTTCTTCTAATTAATACCATAAATCTCCTTAAGAAGTGGGAAATATACTCTACTAGATCAAGATCTAGTACGAGAGATGTGACACCCCCGCGATATCGAAAAATAAACATACACAAATACAACGGAAAATAGAGGGGTTTTTAAAAAATGTAATACAAACCACGCGGAGTTATCATATGATAAAGTGTAAATGTACTAAATGAGGGGCTAGGTCCCTCAAAACGACAATAAAACCAAAAGATAGAGTCAAAGCGGTACAAGGTAATCCTCGAAGTGTCAACGCTCGGTAGCTCACACATGTCTCTCCCAAAACCAACACCGACTTCAATCTGTTCATTCATGAAACATGAATGTCACGGTTAGTGGGGAGTAACTCGGGGTTCTCCTAGCCACATTACAAGAAAAGAAGAGTAATTAGAGCATATAAGCATACGTCACAAATAAGCATGTATGTATAAAAATCATGATTCAACAAATGAGAGAGTGATAAACGATACCACAAGCATGTGAGAACATTTAAAGACGAGCCAAGATAAACCACACAAGTAGACAAGGCAACCATGGCAACTGTATAAGCACTAGATGACTTACATCTCACTACTAGCACCGATATGATCGAATATGTTAGCAAATGGGGGAAAGACTACAACAAAGAGGGAATCAAAAATTAAACACTGAAGACATGGCCATAAGATACACATAAAAACAACCCAATCATACTTTCAATCCATACAAATCACATATACTCTCCCGGTAAATGAAATACACTAACATCGGTACTTTATAAGACAAGACAAACAAGTCTACAGGAAGCCTAGCTAGTATCCTAAATTCAACACAACGACACGAAAGAGGCGGAAGAGATCAAGCACAGCCATCCGGCTTCTCGGCACGTAAGGGGGGGTCTAATTAAGCAAGCAAGTACGCTACATGCAATGACACCACATCGCACGAATACAACATTTGACAATCGGGTCGATCAACACTATAAGTTCGTCTCCAACAACGTCGTCGTATTCACACTACTGTCCTATATAGGTTAGGATAGTAGAATAGGAAAATAAGTCGACAAAACCAAAATCTATAATATAAAAACAAAGCTGAGCGGAGACGAAATAACAAGAAACAAACACGCATAAAGTGCGTGCGTGAGTCGTTGTTGATCGCGAGTTGGTCGCGCCTTGAACGCGTGTCGAACGCGTGCCTCTCGTTCTTGCGTGGTGCACGTAATTCCAGCTTGCCTACGAGTTAAACTAGGCTATCTCGCGCACAACCTGTACGACCCACACACGAACAACCCTTGTACTTTCCGACCCTTACACTCCCTTGACTCTGGTTTGACTTTGTCTTCCATTGACCTTGACATTGACTAAGCTTTTTAAAAGGCATATAAAAAGACAATCTAAAGTTCGCTCATTCCCAAACGGTAAAAGTAAACAAAACGTTGCCTTACAACCTAACATACAACAACACATAATATGGCCAAAAATTCACTCATACTCATATTTAACCAAATGCAACCACTTAACAACAACAATCTCAGTCAATTCTCATTCCATGATAACCAATACCCATCATATAACAAAAATCCAAGACGACAACAATTAGTAATATTTAAATGGTCAAATATCAAAATCATCACATTCTACCTCCCTAAAACTAAAGTTACGCCCTCGAAACGACAAACCCAATCCAACCCGTCTCGAATTGGCCCGACCTGACTCCGATTCGGTTGGCCCATTTACCATATCTAGGTGGAAGAGAAGGTTGGAGGGAGAAGTTAAATACCTTTTCTCCTGTTTTAATATATTCGATGACGTGAGTGTGACACAGTGTCATTTTCCAATTAACTAATTAGTTAACAACATCATTATATGTAATAGTCTATGCTAACATCTTCAGTTCTTCATGCTCGTCACGTCTAACTAATCTCATTTTTATAATCTGATTAACGGAGTGGTTAGAAATGATAAAGTACTTGTATTGGTAGGTTATGATTAAGCCTAATCATAGGGTTATCTTAATCTCTTCTTTTCCTTGGCTCAATAATTTATGAAACTCTCCTACTTCTTTGCCATCTAAAGTTTGAATAGGATCTTCAAAGTCAGAATTAGACAAATTTAATGTCATGCGATTGCCAATAATTAAATCGGATTATGAAAAAGATCGAGGTGCTTTTGCATTATACAGAATTTGCATGCATGTGTCATGTTTTTGGCCCATGTAATTTATGAAGTATTATCCGTCTAAAGCTTAAAACGGTCAAATAAAGATAAATTTTTGGTATTTTTTAGGTAATAAGTTGAGTAATTTGATATGAATTTGACCCGTCTTAACCTTAACGAATAGTGACTGTCGGAAATGAGAACTTGTGATTTATATATGAAAGCTACGATACTTAGGAGTTAGGATTACTATTTCACCCAAAAAACAAACAAAAAAACTAAGAAAACCTATAGGAGTACTCTGTATAATTTAGCAATTAAATTGTGGGCTATTGTGCGGCAAAAAATCTCTGACCTTTTGTAGGTGTTCCCCTAATTCTGCTACCATAACATTGTCTATTAACTTTCAGAATGTGCGTTAAGCCTGATTACGTCTTATTCTGGAACTTGTGTTGCAATAAATTGGGTTCAAAGCTAAAATTTATAACGGTAATGATAAATACAACCCACTGGGTTGTACATAAGAATTAATATATTTCCTTAAGTAGAATTAAAGTTAGAATTTATGACAAAATTACGCGTATATTGATGTCACTAATGCTTGTTTTAAGCTTTTATTTCCTCTTTTAGACTCTTAAATACAGCCCAGTGGGTTGTAAATATCATTTTCCAATTTATAATTTGGTGAAAATTTTTAGAAGGACAAATTGATAATTAAATTAAAATTCATAAAAAAGTCGAACATATTAATTAAAAATCTTAAATTTGCAGAGCCCTTAGATCCACTACTATATCTTTACTGAGAAGTTGTGTTAGGATGAGTAATATTCTTAAATCTCACAAATATTAGTTAAAAGTTAAAAAAAAAATGGATTTATCGTGTGTCATTATTTGATTGACCTCGCCAGAATTTCCTTCCCCGCCTTAAGCACAAATCTCGGCTGTGCCACTGACTAGAACTAGTCCTGCAAAATCGGGCTTGGGCCCAACGGGCGGCATGGACCGGACCCGGACCCGGACCCGGTTCCGGCTGACACGACACGACACGGAGGTGAAAACCGGCCCGGCCCGAGCGTGCCTAAGGCAAGCTGTGGCGTAAGGAAAAGAAAAAAGGCGACTTTTAGCCCGGCCCGACACGAACCCGAGAAATCCGACACGGTTATGCACGAAAAAGGCCCCGAGCATGGCCCGATACGCAACGGCCCGATTTACCACTTTTAAGTGTAATTTTTTTTTTCAATTTAATACATTAAAAACACCCCCTTTATTCAATTCAGTTGATTAACAATTCAATCATTTCTCTCTTATCTTACAATCTTCTACTTATAATCTTTTAGATACTTACAAATTACAATCTCTTTATAATATAATTACAAATTCTTCTTCTAATTACATTACAATTAGTCCATACTAAATATATGAACTTATTATATATAAAAAAAACTTATTATTTTTTTAATCATTTATTAATACCCTCATCCGAAAAAAAAACATACAAAAACGGGCCAATCGGGCCAGACACGACTCGGCCTGAAGCCCATGCACGACACAGTCTGAATTTTGGCCGGATCAGGTGTGGGTTGCGGACAAGGTTTACGATTTCAGGCCTGGCACAGCACCGCGGCACGTCCCGAAGACACGAAAAAATGCACCTGGGCCGGGCTAGCGTCCCGGCTACGTACGACGGGCCGGCCCGAAGCACGACATGGCACTACCCATTGCGAGCACTAACTAGAACTTACCCCAACACCAATTAACTAATTTTATTAACTATGCACGGATAAGTTCAGAGTGTATTAGAAAATTTATGTTGGTCTATGATAACAATATACAACCTAAAACTGCTATAGATAGGACGTTAAGAAGAAAACATTCTTGATTTATTTGCCGATTTTAAAAGGCTAAGACGTTGTTTGGACATCAAAATTTATGTTGGTATATGAATCTCCACTTATCCTTCTATTTGCTTTCTTGTGAGAGGAAATAAGATCCGTCTTCTTCAATGAAGACGGATATGTGCCGTCTTCAATGAAGACGGATATGTGCCGTCTTCAATGAGAATTTGTGGAATAAAAGTGGGTAGAGGGAGTAAAAATTTCCCGTCAATATAATGACTTTTGCACGCAAAAACTAACACTTTGAGAGAAAGGAAACGAGCCAAAATTACAAAATGTAACGTTGGTCCCAAATAATGAAAGCGAACCATGATTTTCAACAAGTGAAATCATTCCCACATTCTCATTTATCGATCATTAATTTAGTTGAGGATGAAGCTCTTTTAGGTCATGCACTACTTTTATTGTGTGGACAACGATCGAATGAATGACATACATACTTTGAACAAAATAAATCATATAATGTCTTTCTTAATTAGGTAGCGCAATGTTCAAGCAACAAGCTAATTATAAGAGGACCATTTTTCTTTACTACTATATCATCACATTCATGTCTATTTGATCAAGGCATATATTTGAGAAAGAAAGTAAAAGCCTTCTGCCATGCTTAGCTTTCTCTATTCCCGTGGGAAGACAAGGATCTGCCTTTGTCTTTACCCAATTATATTCTCCAATCCCATGACAATGCACCTTCTTTTTTATTGGACCTCCGATAGGGATGTCATGGGGGCGAGCGGTGTTAATATAGGTTCATAGTTCCTGTACCCATCAAGCAATTTTCATACCTATACCCACCAAGTAATTCTCATACGTATATCCACCCCACGACCCATGGCGGGTACAAATTTTCATACTCGTACCTACCCCGTCTGCGGAAAATCTAGACCTGTACCCGCTCTATTTCCCACCAACCAACCACCTCTATATATGTCATAGCTTATGTTGATAATTTCTTAAAATAAAATGTAGTATACTCATTATGAATTTCTGTAAACTTTCATTTTTATATTTCTAGTTTAAGTTTTTCAATAAAAATTTATGTTATATTTATGTATTTGTTGTAAAAATAAAATTATGCTACGTACTAAACAATATTATTAAGCGTTTTTTCATATGCATTCTAAATTATGCCTTATTTGTAGATTTCGTTACAATGTTTAACTTTGTATACGTATTATTAATTACGGTGTTTAATTTTGCGTAATCATAAGTTGATGTTGACGGATATGAAATTAGATCATGAGTATCATCCTTCATTACTTTACTAACTACGCAAATTCTTATTTCAGACGAAGCATTTTCGTCTGAAAAATAAGAGAGGATTATGTTGCCATTTTTTTGTAAAATGTAACTACAGTTTATGGCAACTTGTTTTCAGTAGTGGTCAGATCTAGCTGTAAAATGTTTACAAAATCTCGTCTTATTATTTCAGACCAAAATAGACCGACTGAAACAAGACCAACTCAACCAACTATGCTACATTACATCTGTTTCTCTCTTATTTGTAGGATCTACATATAATAATCCATATAAAATGGTGATAGTAAAAGATTGTTCAACGACGCCTCTTTTCATATCTAGAAGAGTATCACAAATTTTCATTTAAGACTAGTCAGCCCGTCTTAAACTTAAGATGAGTCAAATAGTTAAGATAAGACAAAAGAAAAGATCCTAAATATTAGCAAAATAGTTATTTTATCTAGGCAAATTGTAAAGTAGTTGAGCTGTTTTACTCTTAAGACGGACGGATATACCCGTCTTAAGGTAGACCAATTTCCACACTATACGCTACTTTTGTTCTAGACACGTATACACATTGTATGTTACGGAGTACTTCGTATATGATCCAGTGTTTCTTTTTTATGCATCTTTTTTCCTTTTTAATCGAATCAAACTGTCCATCTCACTTACATCTCTTCACTTTATGATCAAAAATATATTAATTTCATGATCAAGTGATCCCTTCCCTTCTTTTAGTACCTCTTGTCCCGATTGTATGTACTTTCTCTAAATTCTAGACGATTTTAAAGCTTACAAGAGTTACATGGAAATAGCTTTTGTATCGATTGATTTCATCTAGGCTTTAATTTTTGAAAGACAAGTAGACAACACTGTACTCGACAATGGTAGAACGACCTTTCTAGACAAGACCATCTTTGAACCCATACAAATTTAATTTAGATGTGCCTTATATCAAACACGTTGAGTGTATTCGGAGTTTAAGCGGGAGCGAACACGTAATAATGATACAAGGTAAACTCTAAAAACGTTCAAACATAGAACAATTTTATTTTTTAACCCCTGGCTACCTCACCATGCATTGATTGTGTAGTCTGTGTGTAATCAGACACATTACAATCTTACATGACGTTTAATATTTCTTAAGTATTGCAATAATCAAGAAATTGATTTTTCACACATACATATTTTTCAATATTATTTTCCCCGATTTTCCCAACATTCTATTCCATATTCTAAAGTCGACCAACAAATGATAATGACCTATTAAAGTTTTCTCTTATGCTAACACGTTGCATAAGTATAATATAACATGCAACGTGTTATACTATTTAAAATTAATCCCAAGCCAAATAAACACTTCAATAAAATTTACTCGGTAAACATTAGATATATAGTTTATTCATTCACTTTAATTAATTGATCGAGTCAGTTTATCAGTTTATGCAGTCGATAATGTAGATTAATTATAAGGAATACGGAGTACGTAACAAGAGTGTGAAACACATGTATGCATGCATATATCAGATTATCAGATCAGAATAATTACATGTATGTTGATTAGTTGATAGCAACTACAGATTATATACATTCCACAAAAAGATTCAAAGAATAATATGCATGTCGTTGTCATTGTCGATAATAAAGAGCTGAAATGTCATAATTCTACTCTAAGGCAATTAGCTATTGCATTGACTGTAATTAACTATGAACTAATCTTGCATTTAACTTGCTTAGTGCTTTCATTATAAAAGTGTTAATAGACTAATACAGTATTTCATGTCATTATCCTCAATCAAGTTGTAATTAAGGCAACATACATATGCTAATATAGTATGCGTTGGTCACAATATACTAATTTTTTTGTCAGTACGTCTAAATGCTACGAGTATCTGCTTCATCTGCATGTAAGATGATAAGGCCAAGTTAACTGTTGTGTTAGCCTTAGATTATTAACATGTCATGATATTGCAAATTCTTTTATGGAAGACGGTCCAAGTTTTTGTTTTTCTAAAGATAATTATGATAATTTATTGAAGCATATGTAGAAAACAATGAATTTTATGATTATTATTAAAAAATATTGTACCAATTATACGTGGTTATATTCTCTAAAACAAAAATCCGAGCGATTTCACTATTATGTTTACTCATTTTCGTAAGCTTTTTGAAAAATTCTTTACAAAATGACATATTCTTAAACTTTTTTTTATGGCAAAGGAGGTGAATATCTCAAACTCCCACACATTCTTCTAGACAGCGGAATTGACCATCTTACAATCGCTCCTCACGCCCCTATTGGATACGCCTAACGGTAAAATCGTCACATCGTTGAAACCGAGCTTGCCCTTCTCGATCAAACACCCTTGTATGCCAATGCAATATCGGCCCAATGCCATCATAACTGCAACCTACCTGATCAATCGACTACCCACGCCCGCTCTACACAACATATCTTCTTACCTAAAGCTTTTCAATCATCCACCCAACTATGCCAAGTTTCACTCTTTTTGTTGTTGATGTTATCCATGGCTTCAACCATATACGCTTCACGCACAAACTTAATCCACTCTCTAAACCGTGTTTCTCTGTAGGCTACTTTTCTAGCAAAGACTTTCAAACAACAACATCAACCCTAACCCAAAGTTTTACCGAGTTTGTCACCATTGCAACCTTTACTTGTCTTCATAACACCGTCACACATGCCCTCATTGACCCCCAATAGCGAGAGCCCATGCTCACCACGTAAATTCAACCCTTGTCAATAATGTGATTGTTTTCAAATGGATCATTCGGGTTAAATATAAACCCGAGAACTCAATTGATAAATATAAAGCTCGCTTAGTTGCAAAGGGGCTCCATCAAACACTAGGAATTGACTAGTTCAACACCTTTAGTCTGGTCGTCAAAACTAAAACGGTACACACTCTTCTTGTTCTTGCTTTCACTCATGGATAGCCACTTTAGCAACTTCATATTAATAATGCCTTCCTTTAAGGCTCCTTCATCGACATCGTCTATATGTCTCAACCACCCGAGTTTCTTGACCTTGAGCACCCGACCGTATTATGTTTCTCGCCACTCCATGGAAATTTGTAGACTAAACAAGAAACTCGTGCTTGGTACACCCCGTTGATCATCTCCTATATATCTTGTGGTTTTAATTCCCACCTCGATGGCCGGCCCATCTTTGTTTCTCAACGAACCCAACCCTCACTCGTGTCATCTCTTATCAACAACCTCACCACCACTATCGCCATCAAGGACCCAAGACCTTGGTCTTATTTAGTAGGAGTCTATGTTCATTCCCAACAAAGATGGCCTCCTCCTTACCTAAACAAGATATGTACACGATGTTCTCTCCAAAGATAACACACTTGAGTAAAAACCGGCTCCAACTCCCATGGTCAACCACCCACCATTATGCCAAGACGACACTACTCCTTCCAACCATAGAAATTACCGTGACATTATTGGTAGTTTATAATATTTGTCCTTCACTCAATCAGATATTTCATTATTTTTTTTTTTTGCACAAAGTGACCTTATTTATGCAACATTGTTCTTCTACTAAACATTTGTCTATCTTAAGAAGACTACTTGATTACTTGAATGGTACCATACATGTCAGCCTTCAGCTCTTTCGAGCATCTCACCGTATGTTTATGTTTATAGCGATGGCTATTGGGTGGGCGACAAAGACACCTATCTCTCTACCATAGGTTTTGTCATTTATCTTGGTTGCAATCCGCTCTCTTAGGCGCCTAAAAAGCAATAGGCCTTAGCCTGTTGAGTTTCATGTCGTCGCTGCTAGCTACTAGAGCAGAAATGCTATGGCTAAAATCCCTCCTTGGTGAGCTTTGATGTTCTACTTCAATTTAGAACCCTAGAACATCCGTTAATTAATCTATTAAATTCTATTAATT
Organism: Heliosperma pusillum; assembly: GCA_022085475.1. NCBI lineage: Eukaryota > Viridiplantae > Streptophyta > Magnoliopsida > Caryophyllales > Caryophyllaceae > Heliosperma > Heliosperma pusillum. The sequence continues at coordinate 39,816 of JAIUZE010006905.1, forward strand.
CTCATTTATTCAATTAAAACTTTCCGCATGATATATTTGATAGGATACAATTTTAGTTCGATCAAATCCCCATTTTCCTCCTTTTAGGCATGTGGATTATAGCTTATTGGGTTTATTTATAATATAGACGTTAATGTCCATTACTATTCCTATAAATAGGTGATTAGGTTTAGGCTTTCATTTTTCTTTTTCCTCTCATTTTATATAAAGTCTAAACCTAATCCCCCCCTCTCTTCCTCCTTGTTTGAGCCGCGACACTCCTTCCCTCACTCTCGGTTTTGTGTCTTCCCATCCTTCATTGCATCATCAATTTTCATTTCCTCTTCGCTCCTAGATCGATCCTACTCCTTAGATCCATCAATCTTTGTAAGTTATGAAATATTGATAAGGATCGTTTACTTTGTTGGTATGTGGTGATGATGATGATGATGATGGTGATGATGATGATGATGATGGTGGTGGTGATGGTGATGGTGATGGTGATGGTGATGGTGATGGTGAACTAGGTAGCACGAAAACATACACGGACACGGACACGACACGGACACGTTATACGGCATTTCGTGAAATTTAGGACACGGGACACGGCATTTAAATTTAATAAAATATATATTTTATAGTTATAAATAACGTACGATTTTATCTTTATATTGGTATTTGATATTAAATGTAAATAATTGAAGGTAAAATATGACTTTGACTATAATTTATTCTTATTTTCCACCCAACTCATCTTCTAATCTATCTCTTTTAGTCTTTCAGCCTCTCATTCCTTATTTATAGGTGTCCGTGTGTCCGCGTGTCCGACACAGTGTCCGACACGGGACGGCTAGTTAGGAGGAGTGTCCGTGCTACCTAGATGGTGATGGTGATGGTGATGGTGATGGTGATGATGATGGTGATGACGATGATGATGATGATGATGGTGAAGGCTTCATTGGTGGCCCGGAGAAAGATTGTTACGTGGTAGAGAATATTTGGTTTTTCTGCTAAAAGGGTAAGTATGAGTTTTTTTAATTCTGTTTACAGAAAGTGAATTATTAACATGTTTAGTAAATGAATGTATAATTTAATATTTGTGTAGTGAATTTATATTCTTGATTTATACATCGCTCAAGTATATATGTCTATTTCGTAGCTTTAATTACAAGTTTCAATGTTCGTGCGCGAACTAGGGTTCATACTAGGGTTCAAATACGAACCCTAGTGTCGACTCTGGAGGCACACCGCTTAAGGATTGTCGTGGCCAAGGGTTCCGGCCTCTCCCTTTTGGGAGAGAGGCTAGGGTTTCTTTTGTGATTAGCGTTTCTAGTTTTATTATGTCGTTGTAACTTCAGGTAAGTAAACAACCTTGTTATAATTGGTTGACTATAACTTAGTACGTGTAACGTTATGGTGTAGCGTACTATAACAAGTCTAGTTCTTTTGCCAATGTAGTAAATGTCTTAACGACGACTAAAAAATGAGAGTGTTATAGAGGGCTAAGTTGTAACATAGATATTGTTATAATTGGGGATACTATAACTTTATTATGGTTAGGTGAAGGTTATAGTTGGAGGCACTACAACATTGAGTGTTTATATGATCCTGTTAGGGATGTCAATTTCATTCGCACTCGATCAAAATCCGATCCTAAAAAACGGATGAAAACCTAACATAAATGGATGATGGATGGATGATGGATGAAACTGTTTACAGATGGGTGATGGGTTGGATGAATAAATTTCATTCGTTATCCATCCACCACCCGATTTTATTAACTTTTATTTTAATATAAAAAAATGTAAGATATAAATATTTATGATTTATGATTTTCTACTCTCAAAATATATATTTTTTGAAACTACGGCTTAAAACGCTAAACCAAGACAAAAATCAAACTTTATTTTCTTAAAGAATACAAATTATATCATTTTCTTAGATCTAAACATAAATATAGGTAGCTACCCGTTTATCATCCGATCCATCCATTTCATCCATGAATGATGGATATATAGATGGATGACAGATACTAATTTTTACGGATGACAGATGGGTTGGATGAGATTTTAAAATGACAGATGGATGACAGATGAGTCTTCACCCGAGTCAAATCCGCTTCATTGACATCCCTAGCTTCTGTGTTCGATGTTGTGGTAACTCGAACTATAATATGACCTTCGAGGTGTAATGTTATAGGTCAAGGTCTTATAACCTTTCCTCATTTATGCTTGTTTATCAATGGTGTTATGGTCAGATAGGCTATAACACTATGTTTGCATCTCAATGGTCACTCTAATTCATATGATGGGTTGAATTGTTAGTTATAAAGTTATGGAGTAGAGTCGTGGTTTAATATTTCATACATTGTTTGAATAGTCAATTATACTTTATTTGAGTTGAGCCGTGATGTTTTTCAAGCATTTTTTTGTATAGTCAGTTATACTGTATATTTGTTTGTTGGCTAGTCGAATAGATGACGGTAATATCGGTTATGTATTATTTGGAATGAACAAACGCTACCCTTCAAGGGTTTATGTCGGTTTATGTTTGGGGATAACGAGAGGCAGTGGTTATACGCTAGGGCCCCAAGTCTCAATCGATATAATCTCTGACCAAGTTTTAGGCACATAGGCAGTGGTTATACGTTATACATAGTACCGTGGAGACAATGGTTCTACCCTTCACACCAAAAGAGGCAATGGTTATGCTCTCCGTCAGCTAGAAGCAGTGGTTATATGTTTGGCAAGTTAGAGACAATTGTTATACGCTCAAACGGGCATTGTGCTTTATGTTGCTATGGATCGTGGTTTAGGTGGTTACATGTGGTCTAGGTTCGAAAGATTGCATTCATTTAGGGTTTACTAATGTCATGGTAAGTTCGAATGCATGTCATTTCGTATTTATTTACTCTCATGTCATTTGTCTACTTCCGTTATTATTTATAGTTGATTAGTTCAACATGTTGTAAATATGACTGAAAAAGCATCTAGTTACTACTGAGTGCTTGTCGACTCCTCAATTCCCATGTTGAAATGGATATTTCTTGTGTTGATGTTGGGCTGGTGAGTCTTGTCGCAAGACAAATAATTTGATTAAAGAGTTTGGTTTAGTTTGAGATAAATTTAATAATGTGCGGTTTGTTTGGATTTTTATTTTAGTTTTGATCTAGATTGGTCACGTGTTTCAGCCATCTTACCTTCTTAGCGCTGTTATACTCTGATAATTCTTTAATTATTATGTTTTTTATTTATTTTGTAATCTGAATTGTTACATTCAGCCCACACTAGTTGTTTATTTTGACAACTTAAGTGCTACTCACTATTCTCCCAACCCCATATGCCATTCAAAAGTTGTTCATGGCTGGGCCGGGTCGAACAAAGCGGGCTTGGACAACGTATTTTCCAAAATTTACAAAGGCTCAACTCACGAACTCACTTCAAAGCCATTAACCTACATGTCCGTCGGCCGAACAATTATGCTAGCCTGACCCACGTTCGATCAAGCCCGCAGTTAACCACCTTTATTCCATTCCCATATAAAGCATCTTGCTTTATCCTACCACGATGTTCGCGTACCCGTGTTACAACAAACGTTACGGTCCAACGTGTTTCAGGATATGATCAATTAGTCAATGTTCACACCAGGCCTCTTTTACCGTCAACGATTCACCTTCTTACTCTCCGAGATTGCTCTCGCTTTCAGATCATTCATTTTACGAGGGCGTTTTAGAACTGTACCATCTAGAATATTTTTGTAATGTTTAAATACCATATCATGTATTTTTCCTCTTTTGTATTTTCCATATTGCTTCTCATATTCAATGTAAAGTTGCCATTCAGGAATTGTATGTATTATTATATATACACAGCTTTAGTATCTTTTTACAAATTATCCAATAAAATTATAACCCTTAAAGTCTTACATGTAGGACGACGATATAAAAAGATTTGCACGAAGAATTGATGCAAAATTGGGTAAAGAAAATGTCGATTTTGCTCACCACATACTCGAGTTCTTGAATTTTCAGGTCAAGTCGATACAAAACTAAGTAACAGCTATTGGAAATATTACCTAAAACAATGTTTTTTTACCCTAATTAAATTACTTTTCCTATTGTATGTTGTAGGAGTAGCTTAGTGAGGAAAGCTATGAGTCTTAGTATTAATACAAATAGAACTTTTATCACAAAATTATTTATGCAATTTTTTTAAGGGACGTGCGTTTTCACATACGGATTTTACTCTTTCACATACGCCTTTTACAATTGTAACCTTATCATTTTTTTCATTCTCTCACCTAAATAATTTTTTCACTTCCCCACCCACACCACTTCACTTTAGTCGTTCACCACCTACGTCACCTCCATTCATCACGCACCCCTTACTCTAGTCGATACGTTCACCAGCCGACGCACCTCCGTTTATCACCCATACAACCTTTGATTACCATCCCTTCCCCAGACCTGCCTTCTCCTCTCTGACAACCACCAGCTGACCAGTGGCTCTCAGCCGACCACCTCTTCCCGGCTAACAACCTACCACTCACTCCAGCCGTCCTTAGTCGACCAACCAAACGCACCAGGCCACCAGCCACTTCAGTCGTCCCTAGTTGTACCAGCCCCACACACCACCGTCCTCAGTCTCACAATCCTCCAGCCGTCCCTAGTCGCACTACTCCCACGAACTATCGTCCTCAGTCGTACCACCCCCACGAACCACCATCCTCAGTCCCACCACCCTGTAGCCGCCCTCACAACAATTTTGCATAACCGAAAAAGAATTGATAAATAGTTAAATATTAATTTCACTAATTGAAACCCTAATAATTCCAGCATTAACATATTAATAATTGTTAAACGACAAATTTACTTCACTAATTCGAGTATTGTAATTCGACAAAACTTGTATGTAAAAAACTAATTCAATCTTTATATTAATACAAATAGATTTTTTATCACAAAATTATTCATGCACTTTTTTAATTGAATCTATCTCGCTAAAAAGGACATGTGGATTTGGTTCACCACACAGGTTCTTGAATTTTCAGTTTGAGGTTTAGACAATTACTAGTTTACAAACCCGTGCAGAAAATGCACGGATCGTAATAGTAGACGCAATTGTTGGATATATGAGCATATAAAATGAGCGTGATTAAATGTTTAATATCGTGACAATATAAATAGTCTACAATTAGAGATCCGACATATATATAATTTCAGTTACTAAACACTATTATACAATGCAAGTTATGTTTGTAGATAAATTCATTGTAAACTACGTACGTTGCATATCTTATTTGATGTACGCTTATTGTCGGAAATCAATAGCTTCAAACCTTGTTTGCTTGTAACACTGTATTTTGCACAATAAAGCTGATCATGATTGAAGACCTGTTTATATGAATCATTTATATGACATATTAAAACACTAGTTTTATAATCAGCCCATTTATTCGACCCATTTAATTGTTAATTGTGTTTTTTTATTGTTTTTTTTTTAATTATTAATAAGCATTTATATAACTTGATGGAGTTATGGGTTTTGTTCGTTTTTTTTGTTTTTAAAATTTATATTTGTATATTAAAATCATGTTGTACATGCATATTTTTTTGTTATCATTGACATTAAAAGTCTTTTCTTATTTTCAAATGAAAAAAAAAAGTAAGATTTGGTAATCATTATTCATTTAATTTTAGGAATATGTCAATTATTTTATAACATAATTTAAACAGTATTGTTATTAATTTTGTTATTCTGTTTTTTTTTTTAACTTTCAATTTTTATGCCTGAATATATTCTTTTTTACAATTTAGGTCACCCATTGAAATTGAAACCAGAGGGTGTAAACGGTTCACATTATATTTGTATTTTTTTAGTTGATTAATACAAAATTTTCAATTTGTACTTTTTTTTATGTTCATAATTATTTGTAACATCATTTATAGAATTGTATGGTTTATTATATGCTTTTTATAGTTTATATATTGAATAATATAGATTTGAGAGATAAAAGTAGAAATTAAAGTTCTAAAATTTCAAATAGAAATAAGAAAAAATGTAGAAAGCAAAAAGGAGATGAGATGAGAGATAGTAATTAAATAATTTGTGAAAGATGTGGGTGAGCCCAGTTTGCTTTTTATCTTTTTTGTTTTCAACAGCCAATCAGAAACCTTTAAATGTTTCCGCTTTTATATATAGTAGATAGTCGACTTACTCTAACTCACCAAATTCATGAATTCTAGTCCAGTCAATAACTCAATATTAAATAAAAAAAAGGAGTTTAGCCAACATACCTAATTACCTATGCATTACCTCCACTCTCCATTTGGATCCTCTAAAAAAAGGACATGCAATTAATTGGACATAAACAATTTGGATCCTCGCCATTATCTCCACTCTCCATTTCTTTTAAACGATCAAGATTATTTCCTAAGAAAATCTAATCGTAATCAATAGAAATAATGGATGATGATGTGGGCGACAATTGCTATACTACTCACTCCGTCCCGGTTAATTGTTGTCCTATTCTTTTTTAGGGTGTCTCAGTGAATTATTGTACTTTTTATATTATGAATGTTTTATATGAGTAATTTGATTACCCAATGAGACTATTGTCGACTTGTCATTCACTAAGTGGAATTACAATAGTCCTTCACAATTTTCTTTGGCTTTGTGCCAAAATAATAGAACAACAATTCATCTGGACAAGAGAGTATATAATATGAATCTATTAGAGGTCGTGGACAAGAAATGGAGATGATATTTGCTTCAAATAAACTTAACAAATCAAAATCAAACTGAGAAAGAGAAAAAGAGCAATAAATATCATGCAATGCAAAAATAATTACTTTATTAGAATTATATGCTTTCCTTGCACAACATATTTTGACTAACAAAACTAACAAATTAATGAAGTTTGGGACCAAATTGAGTAGTCTCATACACAGGGAGCTCATCCCCAATTAACGAAAGATGATCCAACTCAAATAAATCCGAACTCGAACAACTTAACCCGTCATCATTCCCATCATCATAATCATAATTATCCTCCCGTTGACCATAATTTACGCCGTAATTACCACCATAATTACCATCATTAACCTTTTCTTTACTACATTGATCATTAGATTTACTACTCATTCTCGAATCCCAACAATAACCACTTAACAAATCCAATGCTACCTTTTCAAGCTTCACACTATTACTATTACTATTACTATTATTTTCTCGTTCTAACCCATTTAAAATCTTCAATTCTTCATACCTCTTGGACAATGATTTACCCAATTTCGAGGATGAAATTAAATCATACCCGTCTTTAAACACGGGCTTTTGGCCACAAGGGCGAGACTCCTCATCCAAAATAACACTCACTGGACAAAATCTGACTGTCCGTTTAATCCCATCATCTTGGAACTTCTTCTCCTTAGGAGTATTATTACTATTATTACTAAAACAAGACCTTGAGTACGATGTTGGTGTCGTACACGCCGAATACGACGTCGTTTTTATTTTCTCGGATTTCGAGACAATAATGTTGTTACTCAAAACCTTGTCGTCCTTCTTGTTTTTCTTCGAATTCTTCTTGTTGTCAGTGTCTTTAGCAAATAATGAGTTAATAAAACTCGTTAATCTAACCCCAGGAGAAATGGGTTGCTTCAAATTCTTGAGATTAGAGTACATTTTTACTGCCCTTGATCTTGAACTAGATTTTTCCTCGTGATTTTCGAGGAATTTGGACTCGATTGGTCGAGTCCGTACTGACTTAGGCATCGGAGGAGGCGCAAAACACGTCACCCGAGGCTTCTGTTGCCTCGGGTGCGTGTAATTAGTCGAAAACTCTTCCGAAGAAGAAGAAGACGTCGATGTCGTACCGAAAAACAATGTATCTTGCACATCAAACTCATCTAACAAAGTTTTGCAAGGTTTTACCTTGGATTTTTTCGACACTTTTTCGGTAACTTTCTTCTCCATCCATTTTTCAACCAAACAAGCCCTGCTTAAGTTGGACATTTTCTCATCCTCTATTTTTTTAGCATCCTTTGTTGCCCTAAAGAAGCTTAAATTTTCATCAATGTCATTTTTTTGGTTGTTTTTGAGGGATTTGTTGATTTTATCTAAGAGAGAAGATGAAAATGTTGGGTTTTTGGAGTCATATTCATGACATTTATCCTCCCACTTATACATTTCTATGGTATGTTTTATTGAACTTTACTCTGTAGCAAAATGGAAAAGAAAGAATGAAGGATATATAAAAAGAGGAAGTAGTAATAAGACTATGTAATATGTATGGTTAGTGGAAGAATTAATAATGGTATAGTGAGGAGAAAGAACAAAATAATGAGAGAGAGGGAATGATGGAAGAAAATGAGAGAGTTTGGGAGATAGAAGGAATGAGAGAAGAGAATAAAGAAGGCTTAGCATGCGCGTCCATGTTGTTGTTTCGGAACAAATGAGGTGTTTCTTTGAGACATTGTATTATTAGTGCTAATTTCTCATTGGATCATATAAAGAACTCTGTTTTTATAAAGGAAATTGAGTTTGCGTAATTTGTAGTAGCAATGTCCATATCTTAGAGGTGGCAATCGGAGCACTCTAATTGGTTAGGAGCGGAGTTACAGCGGGTTAGGTCGTATTGGGATCGGGTTATGTCGAGTCAGTGACGGATTTAGATCAGTTACACTTCATGTCGGTTTATCTTCAGGTCGGGTCATCAGCGGGTGGCAAGTCAGGCCGGAGATTTGGAATAAGTCTTGCTTAAGAAGGGTAACATTTCGTCACAAGCTGAATTCGGGAAAATGTGACTCATTTAAGACAAAATGTAACCAAAACAATTTTCAAAGCTATAACGGTTAGTTGTCAGGACAAACGGTCGCATTTGTTATTAAAATGACGATATTTAACCCGTTTTCAGCTTGTGACGGAAAGGGTCCTTCTTCAATGAGAATTGTTTATCAGCATATATTTTATAAGGTAAGTACCGGGTCAGCTTTTCAGCATATATTTTTATTCTATGTATTTAGTTTTTGGTTGGTGATATTATTTTTAAACAATGTGTAGGTGAATTAATTGTAGTTTTAAGTGAAATTACAATTATAATAAATTTCAATTTAGTCCTATTCAAACAGTTATTATTTTATTTATCTAGATCATTATCAGGTCATTCATCGAGTAAAGTCAATCTCGAGTAATGCATCGGGTCGGGTTGCTTTAGGTCGCGTTCATGTTGAAAAAAATAAGACTGCTATTGGGTATCAGGTTAGCCTCGGGTCAGGTCGGTCTCGGTTCTCCTAATTTTCAGGTCCATCAGTTAGAGTTCCTCGGACCCACATCTTTTATCATCTCTATTTATAACCCTTGTATTCTTATATACGGAGTAGAATCGTACTTATGACGTGTCACAAGCTTATGACCAAGTTTATGACGTCTCCTAATTTATTAGCTTTGAATCAGATGTATACTTAAAAATAGAAGTGGTAGTGAAATATCAGAGGTACTTGTTCGAAGTAGCGAATCCAGAAAATATTTTTTCTGGGGTCCCTTTTATACGTTTAATGCATTGCAAATTTTTTGTAACGATTTTTTTAATTAATAGGATACTTGCGAAAATTGTAAATATATAAAAAAAAATTAATTAAACGAAACGAAAAAAATTGTTAAATAAAGGGATAGAAAATCACTGAAGAATTTTTTTAACTAAATTGTAACATAAGGTTGTTAAAATCAAATACGCTCTTTGTCCCGACCAAATTTTTACGCTTATATTTACAACGAATACCAAAGAAAGGAGAAAGATAAACTTTGAGAACGATGAGAAGATAAAATGTAACGAGTAACAAAGAGTTGTGGAAAGATTTAAAACGAGGTACAAAATATAAAACATAAATAAATATATTCCGTATATAATAATACACGTGTCAAAATTATATAAACGGTTGCCAATTAAAAAGTGTCACAAGTAACATTAAAAAAAGTACAAAATATTATCGAAAGATTTATACAATAAAGTAGTTTCATACAAGAATTTACGATTAAATTAGCATGCACAATAAATAAAAGACACAAATTCTCATTGATCCGTCTCATGCCGAAGACGAGTCAAAACTATTAGTAAGACAAAAAGGAAGTTTATAGAGACTAGCAAATTCTACGTCTTATCTAGTCAAGTGGTGTAATATTTGACTTGTTTTATTCTTAAGACGAATATACCCGTCTTAAGAGAGACCTGTTGTAAATTTTTTAACTAAAACTAACATACACATCTGTTATTGACAAGATTTCTCAATGTAACAGGCACAGCCTATTATTTAGGAAAGTGCAAGTTGCTTCTAAATTTCTAATAGTATAAGAGTATTTGTATTAGTTTATTCCATTTTTTCACTCTAACTTCGGTGAGGTGAGTGTCATTAATTTTTTATGGTGTCCTATATTGTAATCTACGGGGTCATTTCAGTAAAAAGTAAAATGTTGTTACTGAGTTTTTTGGGGTTTGGGGTGTCCTAGGACCCCACTCTCTCTAAGGTGCATCCGCCACTGCTTGTTCGTCACAAGGAAGAATAGTTGTTACTTTTAATATACGTGGATCATAAGTTGTAAAATTTTTTATTACATTGACAAACAGTTTAACATACTCGTCCAAAAGTATTAAAATGTAACAAATTGTCGAACCCATTTACTCATTTCTCTTTTCATTTAAACCATGACATAGCGTATATGTTTTATTTTAGTTTTAGGATTTTAGCATTAAGTTTTTACTCTTACTAAGAGTAATCAAATTGAAATATATGGAATAAATGTGAGAGTAGTTTAAATTTTAAAACTTAATGTTATCTAGCAATACTAATTTTTCTTATTTGCATTGGTCTGTGACTCTATGTTAATGTGTTTTATGTTTGCATTACTGAAGTCATGAACAGCAAAGTAAGGAATTGGTTCAACTATGCTATTCTTTTCTGTGCATTGATCGGTGTTTTTTGTTTTGCACAACTTGAACAAGAAAGAAAAAAGTGAGGAAATGGAAAAATGATTAAATCTTTGGTTGGTCTCTTTTTCCACGGAATGAACACGACGTGCCAAGATGTGACGGCTCTACTTTTTTAGCATTAATTCGAAATTTGGGTCTGTGGCAAAAAGCCGTTGATTGTGTTTGATATTCGTATGTTGAGTTAGACGTCGTAAATGGATCATGTCGCGTCGGGTTTGTGTTCATGACGTATGTAAACGGGTCACGAATTCTTTAACTCAAATCTGATTTAATTAAATTTGTGTCGACCTACTTACATAAATGGTTTATCAAGCTTCCCCCCACCCCATACACATGAGTAGTACATGACACACTTGCTCTTAAATCCGATCCAATTAAATCTAATCCAATTCGATCCATTTGTCCTCCACTTGTCTCCCAACCCCTTGTTCTTTATGAGAGGAGCTTGACTCGTCTTAAGCTTAAGACGAGTCACCCCGTATTAAATGAGAATTTGTGATTCTTGTGATGGAGGATTAAAAAAATAGGATAAATTTACTAAATAGGTAATTTGTGTCGGGTTCGTGTTTAGAGAGCTCAACCCAAACCCAACCCCAACCCATCTAATTCTCGTGTTGTGTTCGTGTCGACCCACTTACATAATCAGGTCATTAAAGTTTAACCCAGTCCCGTCAATTTCATGTCAGTTTATGTCGTGTTTTCGTGTCATGTCATTGTTTGTCAACTCTAGTTACAGTACATTAGACTTTATGTTTACTGGGAGTCAATGATGATTTACTTAACATAAGTTCCAGTAGAGATTTTTTTCTCAACCTATTTACTAGCCATAATTCATTATTTTTAATGTTTTATTTATCAACCCATGTCTTAACATGTTTAATTAACCGAACATCCGTTCTAATTTTCATATACCCATTAACAACAAAAACTAGTTTTAAACCCGTGCAAAAATGCATGGGAGTACTTAATAAACAATTGTATTATTTTGATTTGACAAAATGAATAATTATTTAAGTTGAAATACACAAAATTATTGTCAAATAGTATTTAGAGAAACTAACAACATAATAAATTTTGGAAATTTTGTAATAAATTATATCAAGTGTTGTATTTTAAATATCCACGCACTTATTGTAATGACAAATACGAATATTCAAATCTCGCTAACTTCTAATTATAACTCTTCAAACAGGCACATGTAATATTGAAAGAGTTGAATAAGTGAGATTAACAACAATAGGACATCGCTAATGTCACTTAGAAATTCCTCGTGCCACTAAGTTTTGTGACTACGTGATTAAATTAATGCAAATGGATGTTCTCACAAAAGTCAGTGAAAGTTTCAAGTGACGTTATCATTCCAATAACAATAAAGGCAATCAGATAAATAATTATAATTTCATTAGTTGTTATATTGCTACTTCTATGTCCCGGTCATTTGATAACCTATGAGACTATTGTCAATTTATCATTAACATCATCCATAAATATAATAAACCATTCCCCTTTTCTTGGTCTTTGTGTTTCTTGGTCTTTGTGGCAAAGACGAAAGACAAACAATTGAATGGGATGGAGGGACTACTTCGCTAGACTAAAAGAGTGTGTTATAATTATTTATCTTTTTTATTTCAAGGCCCAACCCCTGGGGGGAAATAATTATGTCATTTCCACTAACTTATTAGAGCTTTAATTTTATTTAAAGAGTTTAAAGACGTTCTTCCGTTCTTGTTTTGTGATTTTACCGTATTGTGTGAGATGGCTTTATACTATATTACTATAAGACGATCTATTGGGTAAAAGTAACTTATTTATTAATATTAAATAAATAATATTTTAAAAAAGTGAATTGTATCATAATGTGATACCTACTCTATAAAACGATTCTATAAAAAAAATGTTGTCCCAATAAATACAAATGGGCCAAATTTAGATACCCAAATCCACCCATTTACTTTTACCTATTACAAATTTTAAGGGGTTATTTGGTTGAACATGGGAAGATGGAATTCCCGGGAAGATTAGATTCACATGAAGTTGCAATTCATGTGAAATGCATAAAATTGTTTGGTTGCAATGTGGGAAGTGAATTCATGTGGGAAGTTGCACTTACCTAGGGAAGGCTAAGTAAGTGACTTCCTACATATTGTAGGAATTAGACTTCCTTGGAAAGTTCTATTTCCCATGAATTGGGCAACCAAACAACATCCAACTTTGTCAATTCATGGGAATTTCTACTTCCCAGTTCCCATGAATTAAGACGACAATCAAACAACCCCTAACTCTCCATCACTCCACAAATACAAATCCTCTTTGTGCTTTTTTCCCTGAAAAATAAAACAATTACTAACACTTATAGAAAAATCCACACCTTACATCACAACTCTCCTCTATTAATCTTTTCCCTCATTTATTCATAAAACTCATCACTTCATCTTCATCAATTTTCTAATTGAACCATCTTGAGTAAATGTCTTTTTTAGATAAAAAAAGATGTATTTTCTCTTTTTTTGAATTGAAGACTTTATGTATTCAATATTGAATATATTTTACTATTGATTTTTTAATCCATTTTAATTTTTTATTTTCATTTTATGCCGTATTTTTTCAATTATATTTTCTTGTTTTAGAATATATTTTTTTCACCAAGTTTTTTTTTCTACAATTTATTTTTGAATTTATATTTTTGCCTTTAATTATTTTTCTTTATAAAGTATTTGTTTTCAATCTTTGTGCGTTTGTTTTATATTAATGTATTGAAAGAATACAAAATGGATCTCTAACGTCATTTTTTCTTTCAGAAATGACATTTTTCGTTTATTTCAATGTCAATATTTTTTTTCTCATTTTTTCCTAAAAAGTTATCCTTTTTATTTCCTTCATTATAAAAATAAGAAAAGTGTGCTATTTATTTTTTGATTAATATTTTTGTCAATTTGAAGATTATTTGTATTTATAAGTTAAGACATTTTTTGTAATTATTTGTTGGAATTACTGTAATTATTTGTGGGGGTAAAATTTGTAGTATATATGAATTTTTTTAGCATATGATCTGAATTAAATAAATAAATGGCGTAAGTTATAAATAAAAATAAAAAGGATACTGAATGTACAATGTGAAATGGGAAATTATCCAATTAATTACCCTTATTTCAAAGAGTCACATTCAACTTGCAAATTTTCCCCCTGAAATCAAGGAACCAATCAGAAGTCTTTAAAAGACTCAGCTTTTATATATAGAAGGATTGTAAAAGATAATATTAAAAAATTGACCAATTTTTCTTATACTTATACTGATTAATACTTTAAGATATATGTGTAGACTAGTTTTAGACCCGTGCAAAATATGCACGGGATTTAAATTTTAAAATCCAATATATGTTAAGAAATACGAATATAGATTTTCATGTTATAATCAAATAACATGATGTATAATAATAGTAACATTGTTAAAGATTAAGCTCGTGCGGATAGAATTGCACGGGATTAAATATTCAACAACTTGAGTAAAAAATTTATAACAAAAATATATCATATAAATTTAGATAGTTCAGTACTCATACAAGAATTTGTACGGAATATTAGATAGTTCCAAAGCTCAAACAAAAATATATCACATAAATAATTTAGAATTAAGTTCTATAAAATGAATTACAACTAAAAATGAAAAAAAAAAGGCAAATTTAACGAAAATAACCTAATCTTTGTCAAGTCTTCCAAAAATAACCCAACCTTTCAACTTAAACAATAATAATCCAACCTTTGCATTTCCATCACAAAAATATCCCATTACTCAACTAAATTGCATATTTGTTTTTAGCAAATTAAGAAATAATATTTTATAAAAAATACTAAAATAAATTAATAAAATTAGAGATTATGTAAAGAAAAAATTAATCAAAATCAAAAATTTTAAATTTTTTGTAAAACAAATAGAATAATTAAAACAAACCATATCTTCACCCTTATAATTTTATTTATCATTGATAGCCATCAGCCAGCCACCTGAGAATACCATGTAAATATTACATTAGCAAAATAACCTAGTGGAGAATTTCTAAATGTAAGAAAATCCATCTTGATTAAACTTTAAATGAATTTTTTTTTATTTTACTGAAAATATCAAAAAATATGTGAAAAAAATTCTTTTGATTAATTTTTTTTCATACAAAATATCATTTCTTAATATTTCACAAAAATGCAAGATAGTTGAGTGGTGGGTATTTTTGTGACGAAAATGCAAATGTTGCATTATTATTGTTTAAGTTGAAAGGTGGGGTCATTTTTGGAAGACTTGACAAAGGTTGGGTTATTTTTGTTAAATTTGCCAAAGAAATATTAATTAAAAAAACTGATTTAAAAGCGAAAATATTTGATAGAATCCTAACATAGTTTTAATATTACGATTTGACATATATAAAGAGTAACTGAAATTAAAACAATAATACAATATAATTGACGTCCATGCTGGAACAAACTACAAAAGCTCACAAATTCTCATTTAAGACGGACATATCCATCTTATTCTTAAGACGGACATATCCGTCTTATTCTTAAGACGTATTTTCTTGTTTGATTTACACACAACATAAATTTAACTACTTATTCTGAACGATAACCAATTTTCGTTTTATATCAGGTGCATTCCTTCAGTTAGTGTTTTTTTTTTAAGTTTACAAAAAAAAATTTTAAAAAAATTTTATGGGTATATTTTTTTTTATTTGATTATTTCTTATGTATTTTTGCCTTTTGTACAGTATATCATAATAATCTTAATACTTTGTATTTGGTATGGTTTGTTACGCCAATCTAAGAGAATTTTTTATTTATTTTATACCATCTCATCATTTTTATTTTAATTGTCCCTATTGATAAATTTTTATATGGTGACCTAAATCAGCAACAAATGTAATTCAAATTTCAAAGGCTACATATAGATCGAAGTGAGGATGTGGTTCATTGAAGTTTTACGTTTTTAATTATTATCATTTGTAATATTTGCGGTGTTGTAATTTTATCAGAAATATGTAATTTTTGAACGTTTATATTGTATTAGTAAAATATTTATTCAAGTAGATATATGATGTATGGTTTTATGTAGCTTGTTTTCAGTTTGGAATTTGGAATATCTGATCAATGAAATGAAAATCAAACAGAAATTATTATGGAGCAATTAAATCAGAACAAAGAATGTGGGTCTCACTTGGAATAAAAAAGTTTTTTAATCCCTAAAAAGGGGGAGCCAATCAGAAGTCTTTAAATGTTTGTGCTTTATTATAAAGTAGATTTGAGTTTCTTAGAGTTAGTATATAAGTTATTTTATTTGTTGGAGAAAATAAATAAATTTAAAAGTAATGCAATAACAAGGTTGTTCTCTATTTGTAAATTATGAAAAATATAACTATTGAGAAAGCTTTTATTTTTCTTTTAATTAATTAAATTAAAACTATAATAAATTTACATATACGAATAAATTAACTTAAAATACTCCTATCAATACATGTCATTTAATTTGTTATATGTTTAATAGCTTTAAAGAGGAACAAATGAGAAGCATGTAGGGGTGTTTAAGAACTAGCCCTGAGTGTTAAACCTGATCGATTAGACCAGCCGTCTAGTATGATCTTTAAGCCCACAATAACAAGCTCTATGTTCTCCGATTTAGTCCAAAAAAAAATTCAACAAAAAGTCGTTATAGCCAGACCGGTCCAGTCCAGACCTGGAATGAATAAATCGGGTCTAATGGGGGCACACTCCACTTCCCCTATGAAGCATGAGAAATTTTATGGAGTTTTTGTTATAATAAAATTGGTTGTGTAACCAAGTAAGTGTATTTTCTATCCTTATGTTAGATAGAAGAGTTATGTTGGCTTTGTGAGCAAGTGTTGTATTTACTTGGTTTAGTGGCCAAGTGAGAGTATTGGCTTGGTTATATGATTGAGTGAGAGTATAAAAAGTTGTAACAATCGCTATTAAATATTACAACGATAGACTTTAATCTCATTTAAGGGCTTTGATAACATGCTCATAAATCATACTTAACGAGCCATTAAGTATGGTTTATTTCTCCTATCTCACTTCTCTTTGTCAGGTTACAAAAAGCTCTAAAAGACCATATTTTGTGTATGGCTATGAGATACGAAATTGACATGACACAAAAAAATATACAAACTCTCGAGGTTAAGTCCACTATCAATATGAGACTTGGAATTTCGGGTGTGGACAGATTCCGGGAATTTAGTAGTCGCCGTAGGTGCGAGAACATGGTAGTAGGCAGGTAGCACAACTATTTGGTCACCTCTGCATAAATTAAAGGTTAATCCTTATTTTCCTACAAGATAAATATACTAAACTCCGGCGGGACTGAATTCCAAAATGACTCCTTACACTCCAATTATTTGTTTATGTTTTGATAAATTTTACCTAAACTAGTATTTGTAGGGTTAAAGTTATTGGATTATTAATCGATATGTTTCTAGTGCGTACGTAAAGAAGAACGAACGCAGTACAATTTGGTGACGCGGAAAATACAACATAGGATTTGTATTCTTCAATAATGGATGCTTACGTATGCACGGTAGGTGTCCTTTTATAACTTTACCCGAACTAGGATTTTCATGCCTTCCTCTCCAAGTCAGGGTTTTGTGTCGTCTTTGGGCTTTACATAGCTGTTGCATGGCTCATGGGCCCCCCGTTCCGCTCCAGGTACTGAATTCCTCCCAAAGGGTCAACCACGAGTTAAGGCCCAATGCGAATTTTAGGCCCAAACAGTTTACATTACATATTTTCTGTGACGAGTTCTTTAATTAAAGGAAACAAATGATATAAATAATATTAGAAAACGTAATCATAAACCGATCATGAAGTGTAAAGCATACTTCAGAGGGCATGTGTGTTTCAACGTTTTCTCCCGACATGGTGCTTGGTTTGTACCTTACCGCAATCGAATATAAAAACAATCATTATGCCTCACGATGGGCGCCAAATTGTTTTAGTAACTTTTACCTACTAGAATAGTGTGTGTATGGTTAAAGTGATTGGACTATTAATCGATATGTATCTAGCGCGATTTGTATGAGTGAGTAACGCAAAGAATGACGAACGCAATACGATTTGGTGACGCGGATAAGTCAACGTGGAAAAAAATGCAGGGAGTACAAATCCCGCCAAATATGCTCTAGAATATGGGGAGTATGGGTACGATCGACTTCTACGGAAGTTATGTAGCAAGCATTGTATCATCGAATAATGGATGATTACATATATATGCATGGTAGGTCTCCTTTTATAGCTTTACTTTAACGAGGGTTTTCATGCCTTCATCCCTCGAGTTTATGCCACCTTTGTGTTTGACATACCTGCTGCATGGTATACCGCTCCAAGTGTTGAATTTCTCCCATGTGTCAATCATGCGTTAAGGGAAAATGCTGATTTTGGGCCCAAACTAATGCCCTAATTTCTTCCTCAAAATGGAGTTTGAGCAGGAAGTTATGATAACGTGCCGAAAAAGCTTTACAAGAAGGTTCCTCCATGTCATTGATTGCCCTCACTCCCCCACGTCGCATCACTAAACTCCCTCAACTGTATCCCTTATTTAAAACTCTATTTCCCCTTCATTCTCTCTTCTTTTACCTATTGTATTTATTTCTTCTTCAACCCTTGTAATTCTTCGAACGACCCCTACCTCTTTCTTATCTCTTTCACTGCACAGGTAATTGTTCCCCTCTACCCCGTTTCTATTCATCGAACCGACAATGGGTAATTTTTCCACTCGCTCTTACTCATCATGTCACACTCTTGACATGCGGTTCCCTCCAGGGGGAATCTTGTGTAACACCCGGAAATGAACCCTATTTTTCTAGTAGAAATATTTTACGAAATCTTTTCAGCGAACTTAAGTTTTAAATTAGCTTTTTATGTTTCGAGTCGAATTTAGAATTTCCGAGTTCGTATTTGGAATTTTCGCAAGATTCCATGTGAAACCCGTTTTAAGGCGTCTTTGAGTTTTCTTGACTTTTGAGTCGTCTTTGACTTTTCTTGACTTTTGAGTCGTCTTTGACTTTTCTTGACTTTTGAGTCATCTTTGACTTTTCGTGACTTTTGAGTCGTCTTTGACTTTTCGTGACTTTTGAGTCGTCTTTGACTTTTCTTGACTTTTAAGCCGCCTTTGACTTTCGTTGACTTTTCCGACTCACCCTTTACTTATACTCCCTCATAACCTCTTTTTCCCTCACAACTCAACATCTCCTTCTTCCTCATCAAACCACCAAAACCTAAAACCCTCTTTGATCCGATCTTATAATCATCATACCGCATTCGTTCTTTGACGGAATTCACGTACGTTCGTCTTATTCTTCCCCTCTTAGCTTCCTCTATCCGTATTGGTAATAAAATTACCGTCTTTCTCGCTTTTTAAATTATCCGTCTTTCTCAAGGTGAAGTATATTCATCTTATTTTGCCTAATTGTAGGTGGACACTACTAGGAAGGCTTAGTAATCGATTAAAGACGCGTAAAGGTAACGGTGAAGGGTTACTCGGTATCATTTACGTGTTTTGCATGCTTTATATGTTAGAAATCGTATTTAGAATACGATTAGAAGCTTAGGAATCATGTTATGATTTATGATTGTTGTTATTTGATGAGTGTTGATGATGAATATTGATTGTTGATAGTTATTAGAAATGAATTATGAGAATTGGAAATGATAGGATTGATTTTTGTTAAAGGCTCACGGATGAATTGGTAACAGAGTGTTTCACGGTCGTGAAACCTCATTTCACGGTCGTGAAATTCAAGTCACGGTCGTGACTGGTGCAGTTTCCCTGCACTGACCCTTTTTGGTAGAATGCTCATATCTCCTTCGTTACTTGCTTGTTTTGGGCTTGTGACCACTCGTTGGAATCGTAAGAAGATAAGCTATCACCTCGACTTGGAATTTCTGCATTCCCATATCTAGAACTCTAGTTATGACAGTTTGAAGTGAACCCTTGTTTAAGTTAGTTTCCAAACTTGTTGTTTTGGAGAGTTATCTATGTTTCTTATTTATTATGCTTCTTAAACTTGGTCTAATGTTTGGGTATCATGTATTGATTCATGTTTTTGGATATATGATATCTCATTCGCATGTATCACATGTTTTGTGACGGTTTTCAATATGTCCCACTTTGAGTCGGTTTTACAAATGATACGGTTTGAGCTCTATTTTGTCTTGTGCTTTGTA
>JAIUZE010006906.1:0-22439 GCA_022085475.1 Heliosperma pusillum
GAGATTTTCCTCTTGTTCCAACCTCTAATCCTAGCCATCATTTTTTCTACCAAGATATTACAATCCATCCTAGATAGCCTTTTGTGAGAGATTGTTACACCTAAATATTTGAAAGGAAGATGCCCCTTCTTAAAACCAGTATTCCCCATAATAACATTCAGACTTATATGCCATAATCTCAAAATACAACTTCACATTCACACTTTTAATTTTATTTTAATTTTTTTGCATCAGATAATACAGATTATATGCCATAATCTCAAAATAATTCAAATTAAATTATACTTCGTACTTCTTCCATTGTTCAATGATGTATTGATGTTCTCTCTTTTCTTTTCTTTTTTCCACAAATTCTCATTAAATACATACTATATCCGTTATGAAGATGGGTGATAGGACAAGTGAGGATCCACTTATTTTATCACTAACTCTTCCACTTATCTCCTTATGAGAGTAGGTCTGATCCGTCTAAAAGACTCAACTTAAAAATTTTGTAGGTTATTCACACATTTTTTAAAAGAAAACATCCAATGAATGGACATCATGAGCCATATTTTTTTATTCTTTTTTTAACACAACATTTTTCTAGGGAGGTAATAACCTAGAGTCTCGGGTGAGTCTAGCTGATGATAATATATAGAGTCTGAGGTGAACCTGAACAATACAGAAATAATAAAAACTAGTAGAAAGCTAATGTGTCAGAGTCTTACCACTTTCGTAAGTCTTACCAATAATCATGCCCTTAGTTGGATGATGTTCATATTTCCTTACTTAGAAGCTTTTGTGTGGTCCATATTCAATTGCATGGTGTTTTGTATGGTCCAGATTCACTTTCTTAAGACTTAGATAGAGATCTATTAATCCTTTTTTTCTTGTAACATTAAAAGAAAACAGCGTTTAGGCAACCGAAGTTGGCGACTGAATTTAGTCGCCAAAATGAATTAGGCCAAGGCCCAGTCGCGGGCCTTAGTCGCCAAATAGAATTCGGGCGACTGACAAAAGCGTCGCCAAATTGACAAAATGGCGAGTGAATTCAGTCGCCCAATTGGCGACTGTTTGTAAAAGTAGTCGCCAAATTGGCGACTGAAACCAGTCTCCTATTGACAATTTCAGTCACCAAATTGGTGACTGCTCTGGGCCTTCAGTCGTCAATTTGGCGACCACTTTGGTCTTCAGTCGCTAAATTGACGACTGAAATTAGTCGTCAATCAGTCGCCATGGCCATTAAAACATAATTTTTTTTGCAAAAAAGCAGGGGTTTTGGCGACTAAAAACAGTCGTTATAAGAACATTTCAATCGCCAAAACCCCTGTTTTTTTGCAAAAAAAAAAATCTTTTTTCATCCTGCCATTTCATTACCATACCTTGCACGTACAATAGCAAACAACAACAATTTCACACATTTACAACACCACAATGAGAAACCAACACTCTCATATATAACATGAAAATCAAATCAAGTTTACAAATCCATAAAAAGGTTAAGAAATCTAAGTTTAAACATCACAAATAACAAGTTTCTAAAGTAAAATCAAAAGCCAAGGAAACCCATTTCGGCTTGGAAACCGCCACCTCCATTGGCATCATCATGATCTCACCGAAAGAGATTTGGACCTTGGTTGCATGTGTTGAACAAGATGGCTTTAAACTTTTCTTTCATTTGCCGAATTTCTTCATCCCTTTCGGCGTTTCTTCTTTTTTCTTCATCTAGTTGGGCTTGAAGTTTACTTACGACTCCCGGCTCGTAAGTTTGTTTTGAGATAGAAGGCATCCTTGCCCTTGGAGCTTAGTTGAACACATTCTTAGCCGAGTCAATTCCGTACACAGATCCCTTTTTGAAACCCTCAACCAAGTAGAACCAAATCTCATTATCGGGTTTCTCGAGTTGCTTTGCTTTCTCGCCCAAAAATGCATCCTACAAAATATAAACATTATGATTATGATTAAAAATAGCTACAAAATAAGATAAACATTCACAAAGATGAACTTATTGTATAAATAAAAAAATGGTTTGAAACTTACATATAGTTCCTTGTCTTTCGGCTTAATCCAGTATCTTCTATCGTCTTGGAGTCGGGAATGGGTGTCAAGGAAGAGCTCCGAAGCCGTGGGCGTGTTATCTTTTTTCTTCTTACCCTTCTAAAAGAAGAAAGACATGTATAAGAAGATTTTAATAATACAAAGAATTTAAGTTATAATTTTCAAATGGACGAAAAAGTGGATTAAAATGTAAACTTACACCCAAAACTTGATCCAAGAAAGATCTAGATCCTCCGTGATGTGAAGGCTCAGCCGCTCCATCTTTCTTTCCTCCTCTTTTATTGATTGATGCTTGGGCCGACTTAGCCATAAACTCCGGGATTTCACAATATTTCAGCATTGATTCATATGCACCACCTACAATTTAAATTAGTATTATAAAATATGATAAAATTGTATTAAATTATAACTATATACAAATAACAAAAGAAATTAAATACCTATCATATGCTCCTGCTCCTTCTTCCTCTTGACAACCTCATCAACTACCATATCTCCATATGGGTTCTCATTTTGTGGGATTTGAGATTGTTCGGGAAGTGAAAAATAAGATTCTCCCTGAGAAATCCAATTGTAGTAGTTTGGACAAAACCCGTTTGTATAAATATTTTCTTGAACCTCAATGTCATGTAGATATTTCATGTTTTCGCATTTAATACAAGGACACCTAAGTTTGTTTACTACTAAATCATACTCATCTTGTTGTTTAGCAAATTCAATAAACTCGGCAACCCCCTTTATAAATCTAGCGGTAGAACGTCTTTTCTTATCAAGTCTTTCTTCGTACATCCATGTACGTTCCAATCTCTTCATTTTAATCTAAACATTAACCCACACAACAATAAATACAAATTAAAAGATAATATTACTAACTAACTAACATATAACATCACCTTAATGAGTGAAGAATACTGTAATAACCCGAATAAAATAAATTCTAAGATGTATATTTTTATCATAATAGGCCCATTATTAGAAACTTTATAACTAGACTCGTATATTTACTCGACTCAATTTTACGGATATACTGGGAGTATAGGAGCCGAGTCTCGTATTAATAATAACCAGTCAATTTTCTTCTTATGGCGTAAATTTTACTATTCACGATAATTATCAAAAAAAGAAAAAAAAAAGTAAAATCATAAACTTACCACAAGACACGTTGGCCTAGGAGTATGATTCATCTAGGCTAGAGTATTAGCATATTCCTACCCACTAACATAAAACTAAAAGGGGATATGATTAGAAGAGGCCAAGAGGCCAGGAAACGAGAAATCAAGGCAAGAAAAAGAAAAAATTTGGGAAGGCCGAGAACCATAGAAATAAGGTAGAAGTAGTTCCAACCAGCCCGTGCGTAATATCACCTTAAAAAAAATTGGTATGTTTTCGGGACCCTTCATCGATATAAGTAATTGTTTATATAATTTTATTTGTAAGTTTTATATAAGATCCGTTATAATGCTAGTATGATTTCGGGACCCTTCGTCGTTATAATTATTTATTTACCGTCTTATAATAAAAGAAATAAGAGGATAGGATAAGTAAATGTTTAGATTATTTTATCCGTAAGTTTTGTATTAGAACCGTTATAATGCTAGTATGATTTCGGGACCCTTCGTCGTTATAATTATTTATTTATCGTCTTATTACGTAAATGAATAGGAGGATAGTATAAGAAGTTGCTCATATTATTGTCACTGTAAGTTTTGTATTAGAACCGTTATAATTCTCGTATAGTATCGAGACCCTTAGTCAATAAAATTAGTTATTTTACCGTCTAGTCGAAATAAAATGAAATCTCAATAGTTATTTTAACATATGAACGGTAGATCTTATAGCGTTGCCGTTATGAAGTTCGTATAAATTTAGGACTCTTCGCTATAAGGCTTACTAGTCTATTTTTTTTAAAATATTCCAAATGAGATATAACAGAGCGGTTCATATTGCTTTAATTGAAGTAAAATTAATCATAAAGATATGACTAGTAACTAGTAAAACTTTAAGAATAGAATAGAGCTTACTTACCCTTTAGTTAAGTCTAATATTGAGAAGAAAATGAAAATAAAAACCATAATAAGTCTTCTATGCTAAACCTATTAGGTAGGCCATTACCAAATTAGTCAAGGAAATTACATAGACGGCTATAAAATTCTCATCAATTCACCATTTACTAGTTTTATACCCGTGCAAAAATGCACGGGTTGTTTTAAAATTCGATAATTTAAATATTTTCGTATGATAATTAGACATTATATTTTTGAAGTAGTAATTGAAAAAATATAATGTATCCCCTTTAGAAAAAAATTATGTAATCTTATAAGCCCGTCTTTTTTTTTGTAGAGTTAATAGGCCTATCTAATCTAATGTGTATAAACATCAAATAATATCATATTAACAATTAACAAACTCAAATCATATCGTATTAACAAAACCTACCGTGCAGCATACTATTGTTACAGTACACTTCGACTCACTTCTTGATTTTTATTCTGCCACACTCGAAGGCACTTGCGCAGTTGCGCTCTTAACTCTGTCGGCCGAATCTGCCTTCCCTCTAGCTCTTTCTCACAAAAAAAACGAAACATCACTGTTAATTTTACAAATTTAAGATCATGGTTATATCGGCCAACGATTTATTGGATCTGGATATATTTTTAGTTATGACTTCTTTTGTCCTGATCATTTATTATCTATTATTTTGGCGCTAAAACCAAGAAAATGAAAAAATAATAATAAACTAAACAGTTGTCTCACATTCCACTTGCCCATTTCACTTGTCCATTTGCTCACGTGTATAAACTTACAAAAAATAGAAATAAATAACAATTAAATAATAACACGCCCCAAAACAAAAGTTGATAGCAATTGGTCGGGACAGAAAGAGTAATACATTATGACCAAAAACTTATACTATAAAACTCAATTCTCATTTAAGACGGATAGTATCCGTCTTAAGTTCTAAACGGGTCAAAAGTTACCACTTTTCATGGATAATACAAAAACAAAATACATAGATATCATCCAAACATTTTCAAATATTTAACTCGTTTAAATTTTAAAATAGGTATAACTTATTGTATTGTATGTAAAATTAGTAACCCAAGACCAATCAAACAAATGCTTAATGCTTGAAATCTCACATTACGTTAATTATGTTTACTCCGTATTTCCCACTCACACCCCAAAGCCAAACCCTACCTCGTCTGCCTCTCACTTTTGATCCCTTCTCTAAAAAAACAAATTAAAACAAAATATTTACTGCCACCCATAGCCTCATTCATCTCCCTCAAATAAGGATCTTCATCATCTATCTTCATCTAATCATTCTCCCTTTTTTTTTTATTAAACCTAACTTTTGTTGTATATATAAGAATTTTCTGTTCAATATTGAAGATATTTGGCTTAATTTTTTTTTCAAAAATTCATTTAAGTATGAAATTTTAATGTTTAAGAAATCAATTTTTCAAAGCAGTAATTCAATTGCATGTCATTTGAAATAGGCAGATCGGCTAATAATTGTTGTCGTGATATTTTAATTTTCTTAAGTATATATATCGATTTTGTGATTTATTTTTTCAATTGTAATAATATTACGGAGTAACATTTATTTTTAATTTTTTTGAGCCTTATTGTAAACATCCTATGTATATAATTTTTGTGTTATTTTTTTTGCTTTAATTTTAACTCAAATTTTTGGAAGATCTAATTATCTGAAGTTTTCATATATTCCATGAATTTCACATCAATTTTCTCCACATACTTTCCGTTAATCTCAAATATAAAAAACATTCTTTAATTTATGGCTCTGTAAAATTTTTTTTTTTCATTTTTAGGTGATTTTAACACGCTTTTAATTTCGGCTTTGTAATCTTTTTTCCGTTTAACTAATTTTAACACGCTTTTAAATTATGAGCTTAAACAAAAATATATAGCCAATAAATCCTGACAGACGAATAAATTGTGTGATATAAAAACAAAAGTGGAAAGAAATAAATTAATTCTTGAACATTGCAACCACTTTCTTAAAAAGTCACTTGGGAATCCTAAAATTCAGGAGCCAATCAGAGTCTTTTAAAAGACTCAGCTTTTATATATAGGGTGGATAGGAATATTTGAAAGTAATTAATAAGTGAGTTGAGTGTGTATGAATATATATGAGTAAAACTACTAGCGTGACACTTATATAACGAGACACGTTTTCAGACCGTTAATGGTAGAATTAATTAACTCTTTACTATAAGTTAATAATGTAACCGTAGTGATTATTGGATAGTATTATTGACGTCAGAATGTTAAATTATTGTTATGCTGATCAAATGTTATATTTATTGTCGTCTTATGAAAATATGACTGTGATGATGATACATACGTTATAATGTACGATTGGCCAATTGTAGCATTCGGGATACGATTATTGGTTTGAGATGACATTATTAAGAAAACAAAAACTGTGTACACAGTAGGGGCGTTGGCTCCAAAGTAAAGGAGCGTTGGCTCCAGGGGCGTTGGCTCCATGTGAATAAAAGGGGCATTGGCTCCAGGGGCGTTGGCTCCATGTGAATAAAAGGGGCATTGGCTCCAGGGGCGTTGGCTCTAAGTGAAAAGTAATGTCTCTCATACGTTAATGGTATACCGATATTAGTGTGCTGTGAATATATGTTTATATATATCTACCTTGTTGGTATTGAAGTGATAAATGATATAATGTTTGGATGACCTACTGGTGTCCAGTAAGCTCGTACTCTGGCATAATAAGGGGAATTCTTCACGAATAAAGGAAACTGTAATCTCTCTCTTGTTCGGTAATAGTAGACCGACACTAATGTGATCTGAATACGTGTGATGAAAATAAGAAATGAAATAAAGGTTTGGATACCTGACTGGTTTATGGCAGGAAATATTGTATTATGGTAAGTTATTATACTCGGAGATGTGATATTTAAGAGAAATAATGAATAATGAATAGGACATAAGGTCGGTGGAGGCAACCGAAGTCATACTCAGCCTGTGGTTGGCTGATCCCGTTATTTTTATATATTTTTCAGGTACAGGTATCAGAGGGGGTTAAGAGTGAGAAACTCCATATAGAAGACGAGACTTATAAGATGTTTAATTAAATAAATAGAGTTTGTAGTTTTAGTTTTATAAGTGTATTTATTTTATTGTATAAGCCTTGTATTTTCCGGAGGGAAAATACGGCGGTGACGCCCTGTAATTTCGCTGCTGTCTATTATTAATATAAAGAGCTATTTTGAGCTCCCTGTCTGTTTTTCGGGGCGTTACAAATACTAGCAAAACTAACAACACTAACACTATCATAATCATTATCATCATTATCAAAAACCAAATACTAACACTAACACTAATCAAAATTACAAACTAACAAAAATAATACTAACACTAACACTAACCATTATATCATTATCAAAAACAATTATATCATTATCAAAATTACAAATACTAACAAAAACAATACTATCAACACTAACACTAACCATTATATCATTATCAAAAACCCAATACTAACAACACTAACACTAATCAAAATTACAAATACTAACAAAAATAATACTAACAACACTAACACTAACCATTATCAAAAACCCCCAATTAATCTAAGGATTGAAATTATATCAAACATATAACATCTAAAAACTAATAATCATCACAAATGTTTATATAAACATATAAAATCAACTTAATACTAATAGAAATCACAAGTTAAACAAACAAACTAAATTAATCTAAGGATTGAAATTAGAACAAAGATATTATACCTTCAACAATTAGAACAAACAAAGCAACACAAGAAGAAGGAGAGGACAAAGATCCGGCGGAGCTGGTCTCGGAGTGGTGGTCGAAGTGGTGGTTGACGGAGTGGAGTAGTGGTGGTGTCGGATTTTAGGAATATGGAGGAATGGTGTTCGGTTTTTTAGAATTGGCAAAGTAAGAATATGGTGGCTGATTCGCGTTTCCAGACTATAAACAAAATTGGCGACCGAAATTGGCGACCGATTTAGTAGTCGCCAATTTGGCGGCTGAAGGCAGTCGCCAAATGGCCTATTCAGTCGCCAATTTGGCGACTGCAATTGGTCGCCCGTGTTTTTTTACAAAAATTTGAAGAATGCTTCAGTCGTGAAATTGACGACTACTTTCAGTCGCCCGACTCTTTCTTCAGTCGCCAATTTGGCGACTACTATAATCAGTTGCCTTATTATATTCGCCTGAAACCAGAATTCTTTTAGTGTAATAAACTTGACTATTTTACAACTTGTTATCTCAAGTAAAAAATAATATGACATGCAATTTAAATAATAATAATAATATCTCCATTTTTTTCTTCTCATTAAAAATCTCACTTTTGACACACGCGTCATTCTTTGCCAAACATTCACCATTAAAAACACCACTTTTCTTTTTTTCCTAATTATTCAAGTTAAAACTCACATTTTTACCTTCATTTTTCTACCGCCCCAATCCCATGCTAATTGCTAACTAACGCCTTTGTTATTAGGGGTGTTCAAAACCGGTTCGGTTAATCGAACCGGCTTAATTGACCGGTTAACCGGTCAATCGGTTTTCCAAATTGTTGAACCGTAACCGAACCGATTTAAACCGGTTTTTTCGGTTCGGTTCACCGGATGAACGGTTCGGTTTGACCGGTTCACCGAAACCGAATTCTCATATAATTTTTTTGTTTGTCGTAATCAAAGGCGCTTTCTTGGAGACACAACTTTGGCCAAATGACGTCTTACAAATTCAAGAATGACAAGACATATTGCTTTGTCTTCTTCAAGAAAAAAAAAGTGTCTGAATTGTTAGAAATATTGAGTCAAACCAAATTTTGAGACGAGATTTTTTGGTTAATCCATTATAGCTTTGACGTTACAGAGCACTTAAACTGTGCATCTTCCGATGAAAGGGACACTAAATCAATTGATTTCAATCGATGATAATATCAAATGCAACAAAACTAAACCAAAACATTCAAAAACCAACCTTAAATCGATTGAATACATTGAAAAATAAACAAATACATCAAAAAGTTGTAGATTGAGGGACTTGCAAATAGATCCGGAAAAATTATACCCCGGAAATTAAATGCTTTGGGGAATAATTTAAATGATTTAGGGATATGTTATAGAGATTGTGATGATGAGATTATATCATGAAAATATTAATGAAAAACTAATGTGGTGATACCGAGATAGAGAAAGAGACACTGAGAGACTGAGGGTTTAGCTAGTGAATTAGGTATTAGGTTAAAAGTTTTTGGAGAGGTGTGTGTATATGACAGTTTAAGTTTTGGGTTATTCGGGCTTTTAAATATTTGGGCTAGGCTTTATTCTTAATTTAGTTAATCGGTTCGGTTTCGGTTAACCGCGGTTTTAAAAATCCGAACCGTAACCAAACCGTTTTAAACCGGTTTTTACCGGTTCGGTTCACCGAATTGATAAACTATTTCGGTTCGATTTTTTGAACCTAAAAAAATGTACGATTTCGGTTTTTTCGGTTCGATTTTTACGGTTCGGTTAATCATGAACACCCCTATTTGTTACCTCACATGGATACTTAAAATCTCTCACTTCCTCGTCATAAAACCACCATTCTTCCTCCATTTTCTACCACAACAAATCTCTCATCTTTTTCAAAGATCGAACCTTTCTCTGCCTTCTCTATATTTGTCCTAAATACTACTCCCTCCGATCCAGACCAATGGTAACACTTAGCTAAAACGGACGATCCACACCAATGGTAACATACCTTATTTGGCCCACTACATTACCAAGTTATCCTTCTACCCATTTGATATTTACACAAAATGCCATTGCATGACCCCACAATTAAACCCACAATTATACCCACCATTACATGGCCCACCTACCTTTTCCTTTTTTACCCCTCATTTTTCCACCTTTTCTTAAATACTCCAATTTTCCTCATGTTACCATTTGTCTGGATCGGAGGGAGTACTCACTATAAATTAACATAAGTGAATTAAAAAAAAAAAGACCAAAATTATTTATGTGCACGTGTTCAATTTTCTTGCCTCGAAATAAATACAAACATCTATTAGTAGGCTCTTATTTAATACTTCCTCCGTTCCATTTGGTTGTATACGTTTGCTTTATCACGTATTCCGATGCTCGTTTTGTTTTGCTTATATCTTTAGTTACATATTTCTAAAAATTATAAAAATTTGATATTAATATTGTTCTCGGTAAGACAATTGAAACAAAATCTCACATGACTATCTTTTATGTTATATATTGGAAGTTTTATTAAAGATTATTCTCACTTATGAATAGTGTCCAAAAAGCAAACGTATACAATCAAATGGAACGGAGGAAATAACTCTTATACATTATCAGATAATCCTCGTCGTTGACCAGCACTGCCCCCGCCATCATCGCCATCACTTATCACCTCACTCACACAAGACTTTTGTTCATGTTCGTTTCATGGAGAAGGTGGTGATGCATCATGCATGAGAGAGGATTGTAGCTATTGGTTCGTCGGAGTTGACAGCTAGAGCTCGGTGGTGGGATACTCAAATTGGCTTGCTAACTCCGACCACGGTGGCCAGATATGAGATTGGTGGACATGAGAGGTGTTTCGAGGTTGTTCACTTAGTAGGGTTAAATGGAGATAAAGTTAGCTTTAATTGAATCTTAAGGTAAGTTAGTTTGGAGCTAGTTAATTGAAGAGGAGATTTTGGTGCTAGTAATTTGGAGCCGGTCCGATCTGATCCGCTTTTATACCGGTGCACAGCCCTACCAGTGAGTAGACCTGACAAAAGCAACCTGACCCGAAAAAGGCTCACCCAAGACCCGAAACTAATCTGAGTTGCAAAACCCGAATATAATCCGAAACCCAAATTAACCCGACCCGACCCGAACTTGACCTGAAGTGCGTTGACCCGAAACTGACCCGACGACCCGATCCGAAATCACTAACCCGAAAATGACCCGAAAAATATATAACTCTAATTGAACAAAAAAGACTTGAAATGACTATATCCACTTTTTTTTTCTTAACTATTGACCCGAAAATGACCCGGACCCGAAATAACCCGACTCGTTGACCAGAAACTGGCCTGATCAACTTACCCGAAAATCACCCGAAACAAGCCGACCCGGCCCGAACTAACCCGATAATATGATAGACCCGAATTGGCCCGACCTGAACCCGGTTCGTTGACCCGTTTGCCAGGTCTACCAGTGAGTAGACTTGGCAAAAGGGTCGACCGAGTCAGGTTAATTTCAGGTTTGATGGTTTCAGCCTTTCAGGTCAGCTTCAAGTCGGTTGGCTTATTTCAGGTTTGAGTCATTTTTGGGTTAACTATTACTTCCGCTATTGATATCCAAACACACCATTCCTGGAGATATTTCAAAGAAAACTATCATACATCATTATATACTGAGTAATAAACTGACACCGACACAAAAGTAACTTAGGAAATACAACCTAAATATCTTATACGCTCAATAATATTAGATGTTATCTCATATGTTATTCTAATAAAGATATGTCGATAATATCTCAACAAAACAAATACTCCCTCCATCTCGGTCAATTACGTCCTTTCATTTTGGCACAGAGATCAAGGAAAGAGTGAGAGACCATTTGTGGTTCCACTTAGTGCATAACCAGTGGAAAATAGTCATATTAAGTGATCAAATAACTCATAAAAAACCTTTCTAATATAAAAATGATAACAGTTCACTGAGACACCCTAAAAAGCAATAGGACATTACTAAAGAATGAGAAACGTATTTGGAGTAACAATTGTTATCTAAGAGTACCTTACTTAGATAGACAAAGTGAGTTTTTTTTACTAATACCTATGAATTCAGCTTTCGTCTCATTTACCAATTTGACCATTTTTAAATTTAAGACGAGTATAATCTTCTTAAACTAGAAGCTATGTGATTGGGACGCGCACCAATTAGCTCATTTTCTCCCCGGAGTCCGTGGTAGATGGGTGTGGTCAGACGGTCTTCCTTCGATTGCGCATAATGCTCTATTGTTTGATGCTTATTTATTAATTCAATTTATGACACCTTCGGGTGTTTCTAAAAAAAAGGTTATGTGATTGTATACATATAACCGTTTCACATGGGACTAGCCGAGAGAACAAGAGGTAGCTCAAGTGGTAAGAGCACCCTTACTCCAACCATGAAGTTGGGGGTTCGATTCTCACCCGCGACATTGTGCGCTCATTTGAACCAAAAAAAAAAAAAAAAAACATGGGACTAGCCGAAAATCTCTAATTTCAAAATTAGACCAAAGAATGAGTAAATTAAAAAGGACACCTGATGAAAAATTATTCCTTCTAAAATCACTTCCTCAAATGACTGGCTTTCACCGTGTTGGGGTTAATGCTCTCAAAAACGTAACAAGTTTTTCAAGAGCAAGCTCCGGAAAATCACTCTTCATAAGCTCCCCAGCAACCTGAGCTGGTGTAACATGAACCCTCTCGAGCAAATCCTCAATATCGCGATAAAGAGGGTGATCTTGAATTCCCAAATAGTTGGTGGCAAGAAGCTTAAATCCATTAAAAGTACAGTACGGCATTTCGATGTGTACATCCATGCGACCAGGCCGGAGGAGAGCAGGATCAAGACGGTCCTTGTGGTTTGTTGTGAACACTATAATTCGTTCATCCCCACATGTGGACCATAACCCGTCTATGAAGTTGAGCAGGGCCGATAGAGTAACCTACAGAAGAGTGGATCAAAGACTAATAAGCAATCATAGTAACCTGAAATTATTCATTTAGATTGCAATTCATTTTACGTCAAAATATAAATAAATTAAAAATATTAGAAGAGTCCGACACTTTGAGACCATATTTCTAAACCGATTCTGAGACGAGTAAGTCTCCTCAGAGGCGGTCTCACAATAAGTAAAAATGGTACAACGAGATACAGAGTATAAAATAGGCACGAATCATGGTTAAAAATAAAATAGATACGTTTATTATGAAAATAGGTACGAAATTAATGTTTCACTTTGGGCCATGATTAGCAATAATAGGGTCACGAAAAACACATAAGGGGGTACGCGAGAATAGTCTCTCAATAACTTTTCGTGTTCTGAGAGACATAGGCTATGACAAAACTTCCTTCACAATGATCCTGAAATAATGAGGTTATGCTTCTTATTCAAATAGTAAAGGTATTTTCACGAGGAATGGATAGAAGGACAAACCTTTTCATCATCAACAGATTTAGAACCATCCTCTGTACCCTCTCTGTTTTGCAGTTCGATAGAGCAATCGATATCCTCGATCACAAGAATTGACTTGCTGGCAGTTCCAATCAACAGCCTCCTCAAATCAGAATTACACATCACTTCCCTTAAATCCAAGTCATAGACATTAAACTTCAAGTAATTAGCCATGGCAGCTACCATACTAGATTTCCCTGTACCAGGTGGTCCATACAACAAATACCCACGTTTCCAAGCTTTCCCAACTCTCCTATAGTACTCTCTTCTGCTAACAAACTTATCAAGATCTTCAATCAATCCGGTTTTGATATCCGGGTCCATAGCAATCTTGTCTAATGTCGCTGGATGATCTAAGTTTATGCAACTCCAATAATCAGTCCCATTGTAGTCTACTGTATGTAGCTTAATCTCCTTCATTGATTCCTTTATTTTCTTTGATTCCGTCAGCACATAACGCAAGTACCTGATACCATCGAACATTAGCATTCATTTAGAAGCCAGAAGATGGTGAAAAGTAACGATATTTGCCCGATGTCATTGAAGATCACATTTCAAATGAGGAAAATGGTTTGTTAATTGGCTAATAATATACGAAGTATGTCATTTATCGATTCCTCTTACCCCAAACATACATACATACAACAACCCCCCCCCCCCCTAAATTGTGATTCGTGCCGATAAAGTCATAGACATAAGTACATAACGATGATTTCCTTTGAGAAGCATGGCAAGTGTTATCTACAATGTGAATACTCCCTCCGCCCGCTCATTTATTTACCTTTACTAATGGCATAAAGACCAAGGTGAAGGGAGGGGACAATTTGTGGTTAGTAGTACTCGATGACAAGTGGACACTCATCAAAAGTCTTCGACCCTTGATCTATTTATGAGTCCTAAATAAAAATTTAAGATTGATAGTGTTCGTCCAAAATAAAAAAGATTGATAGTGTTCGTCCTAAATAGTCTTCGACCCTGGATCCCTGCCTTACATTTATTCAATTGCAGTATGTCTTGCTTAAGACGGAGATACCCGTCTAAATGCTTTAGACGGATCAAACTCCCTCACAAGAAAGCAAGTGGGGCAAGTGAGATTATCCCCCACTTGCTTTCTTGTAAGGAGGCTTGACCCGTTTGAAGCTTTCAGACGGGTCGTTCCCGTCTGAAATGAGAATTTGTGATTCAATTGTGTCTCACACTCTTAAGTCCCACCCACTCCTTCATTTCCTTCTGCCTACCGTTCTCATCCACTCTTTCCCAATTCACTTCTCAATACTTCATCAATCTCTTCAGCTCTACCGGGAGCTCTACCGGGACAGAGGGGATACATTATATGATACTATGTCCTATGCTTTTACTCTTGTCCATCCAAACATTAAATCTCCAGTGAATGAAAAAGAAATACTTACTCTTTTCCTATGGGACGGTTTTTCAATAATGTTTATGGAAGACGTCTTACATGATATGGTTTTTTTTGTTAGTATCTAGTGTAGTACATGCCTCACATATATCTAGCATGGGACGGTATCTCAGAAGACCTACACTCATCCATCTAGCATATTTGGGTTTCGTAATCGAAAAAGAGTAAAAAGTAAACTAGCATAAAACCGAAGGCAAATAAAACAAAACAAATTTTTATGGGATTTTCTCATTTGTACCCTTCTAACTATTAGCTTTTCTCACTTGTACCCCTCCATTTTCCAAAAGCCCACATATACCCCTAAGTTTTGTTTGTAACTTTGATCCATGATCAAAAGTTGAATTCCGTCGAAATAACCGTGTTAAGTGTTGATGTGACAATTAGGTATTAATTGTTATTTGTTAGTTAACTTTAATCTGCTAAGTCTAATATAAATTAAAATGTTTTTTTTATTTAAGTGACTAATTTTTTTTCACCTCTCTCCACCATCCAGACACACCAATGACCACCACGTTCTTTTACCATAGTAACCACCAATATTCGCCATCAACCGCCTTCATCACACCTCAACGATTCATCCCATCACATGCATGTTCGATCACCACCTTGACATCACCACCTTGACATTGGTGCTCACAACCAACTTGTGGTATTGGTTCGTGGGCTCGGGCTCGTCGAGCCATCGGGCAGTAGAGTCCCAATTAGCGGCGAGATTATCACATGGTGCTTGTGATGTGGGCAGTGGGATTCTACGGTGGCGGTTGACTTGCGTTTGTAGTGAGGAAATTGTCATGAAGAGAGAATGGAGGGGTTTCGAGAGGTTGTTATGGTGAGGGACTGAAGTTTTTTTTAACAAAAAAAATCCATTTTACATTCATTATAGTTATACGGGATTAACTAAAGATGATTAGTAGCTAACCATTTGCCATGCTAGAGCTTAACATAGTAGACTCAACGGATTTAAACATTAGGTCATAGTTGAAAGTTTCTAACAAAGTTTGAGGGTATAGATGGGCTTTTGAAAAATGAAGGGGTACAAGTAAGAAAAACTAATAATTGAGGGGTACAAATGAGAAAATTCCAATTTTTATTTAGGATAAACACTATCAATCTTAAATTTAAAACGGGTCAAATATCTAGAAAAAACTAAAGATTTATCTTTATAACACATACTCCCTCCGTCCCGGTCATTTGTTTACCATTTTCTTTTTAGGGTGTCTCACTCATTTGTTTACCTTTCTATATTAGGTATGCATCCAATGGGTTATTTGATCACCCAATAGGACTTTTATCCACATGTCATCCAATGTCCCTACTCACAAATGGTCCCCTCCCTTCTTCTTAATATTTGTGCCAAAAGCAAAGGTAAACAAATGAACGGGACGGAGGGAGTATATGGTAATATTTAACACGTCTTAACTTAACACTGATAATGCTGTCTTACTAATAAAAGAAAGTCGTACCTGGAAAGAATCAAATCCAAATACTTCTTATGAAACCGAACCTCAAAATACCTAACCTCACCCTTCCCCATCCCAGCACCACCACCGCCGCCGCCACGCTTCTTCTTCCCATGCAACGACGTCGTAGTACTCCCACCACTTCTTTTGCCATCACTAACAAGCATCCAACAAACCCTAACACCTTCAAACCAATCCACAACCTCTTCCTGAGCATCAATCCAAACCCTAATATCAGTCTCCTTAAAACCCTTACTAACACTAACCCTCCTCGTTTCCGCACTTACCTTCCTCCCTAAGTAATCATTCGCCGCTTCAAACATATGATTCGGCGTAATTCCATTGAATTCATCGACCACAATTGTCATTTGAGTCGATAGCGCTTTGGCTAAGTTGCTGAATTTCGCGGAGAAGTATGATTGGATTTTATCAGGAATGAAGTCGTTTGCGATTGTGCATACGAGTGCTGTGGTGGCTGCTGCTGAGGCTATGGCGGAGATTATGGTGGTTGTTTGTGGTATTGTTATGGTGTCGCAGCTTAGGGTTACCATTGTTGGATTTTGGGATTTTATTATTTTTAAAGTTTTGACTTTTAATTTATGGTGTTTTGTAGTTCTGGTGATTTGGTTTGAGAATTTTCCAGGGTTTTATTGGAAATTGTGGTGGTAAGCGTGGCAATAGAAGAGTTTCGGTGTTTCTTGAAGTGGAAGATAGCTTGTTGGGTCACAACTCACACGTTCTCTTTCTGATCACCGACTCTGTTTTTGTTTTCTCAACAAAAAATAAAAAATCTCATTTGTTGTTGCCAAGATGGCCTCCTTGATAGGATGTAGATCAGAATTAGGGCTTGCTTGTGATGAAAGTAATTATTAAGGGAGTAATGAGAGCTAAAACAAGAAGAAATTGGAGGAGATTGATGCTTTGTGGTGGTTGTGGAGGGGGTAAAGAGGAGATGAGGGAGGAATTATTACATTCATATGGAGGTAATGCATTACTTGGGGGTGAGGTAGGTAACTTTTACTCCCTTAATAGAGGGACTATTACACTATATTTCCCCATTTCTATCCATTTCCATCTCCATCTCTAACCCCTTCACTTCCCTTCATTTTTTAGTTCATTTAAGCTTTATTAGTCCCATAATAATTACTCCATCCCAAGCAAGCCCTTAATAGCAACCTTATTTATAGTGTATATAGACTTCTACCGTTACTTGGGAGATGTACTATTATATTATTATTAAGGATCTAATTTTATTTTCTTAATAACATAGCATAAGATAATATGATTATATGTAATAATTTTTCCGTAAGATGAACAAGCGTAGCGGAAGTTCAGTATTGAAAAGGCGAAGCGATTAAGGAAGTGACATTAGATTAATCTGCTTCATAAATGACAACGACGAGGGGGAGTAAGATAGCTTGTAATTGTCATGGATGACCAAGTTAAGAAGAGGCGATCAAATTTAGAGGAGAGGCTAAGTAAGGTAGCTAGGTTAAAAGGGCGGTTGTGAAAGCGAGCAAGTATAAAAAGGGTGTCGGGTGAGCAATAAAGTTTATAAGGAGGGCCCCAAAGGGCGGCAAACTTTAAGAGGGCGACATCATATATATGCACAAATTTAAGAGGGATGACTATAATGGCACAAATTTCAGAGGAGCGGCTATAAGGGCACAAATTTTTAGAGGGGCGGCCATAATGACACAAAGTATAAAAGGGTGGCCACATGGGCACAAATTTTCAAAGGGGGGCCATAAGGACAATACACAAAGTATAAAGGAGTGGCCACAAGGGAAAAATTTAAGAGGGTGGTCACAAGGACATAAGATGACACTGTATGAAAGAGTTGTTATGCAAGTACTGTAAATAATAAGTAGAAAAATGATCTTATCTAAGCAAGAAAGGTTGTGACGTGACTTGAGGTCACTGTCCTAAAGTCAAATATGCCCCGTCTACTACACACGGCCTCGTCGGCATTCGACCTCCACGATTAAAACAACCGCTGCAACTTAAGTGTAGGCCAAGAAGCAGATGAGCACACCAAGAACGTTGCTAAGGGAACTTTAAGAGAACTAATTTGTTATTGAGAGAGAAGAGATGTGTTTGTAATTTTTTTGTGCATTGTGATAAGCATTTAATTAGTCACATTTTTCCTCTCATTTTCGTCCCCATTTTGGTCCGTTTACACGGATATGCGTGTCTTTAATTGCATTTTGCTTCCCGATTTCCCGCGCTATGAATGTCGATCTCAACTTGCAGGAATTAAGGCGGAAACGAAGAAATCGGTGCATAAAAGACCTTGCATGAGTCGGGATTCGAAGATGAGAAGAAGAATGAGGAAAAGAGTCTTCAGGTGGCGCAGGCCGGTCCTCAGACCGGCGGCCGGCCCACCGGCTCAGAACACACCCCCACAAATGAAAGATGATGAGAAGGTGAAGAAAAGGCCCAGGTAGTGCCGGCCGGTCGACCGGCGGCCGGTCGACTACCCGGCCTGTGCAACAACAGTAGGCAAATGAGAAGCATTATGTGCTCCAGGCCGGTATGAGGCCGGCGGCCGGTCGACCGGCCAGGACCCCCACTCTTCACACTTAGAAGAATTTTGAAGCCGTGAAAATTGGAGACACTGATGTGCTCCCGGCCGGTCAGAGGGCCGGCGGCCAGTCGACCGGCCAGGAACACAACTCCGCATTTTCGCCTTCTCTTCTAATTTCTTTCTTAATTTTCGAGATACCTATATATACCCTCCCCCTAATATTTTGTAAGCAGTTTTTCATTATCTCTTAGCACAAAACCCTAGATAATTTGTAACCTCTATTAAGCACTAATTACTCTCTTAATCGTTCCCTAATTAAACTTAATTTCTCATTTCAAGTTGTTAGATCTAGTCTTTCCTAGTAGAATTATCATAGTTTTTGGTTTGTATTGAGGATTTTGGGGTGAAGACATTCTCCCTATTCACTAATACAAGCTTGTTGGTATAAATTTCTCATCTTTTTGTTATTTATGCAATTTATTTTCATTTCTAGTTTATTGTTTATCATTTGATTGTTATTATTATTCACTTCCTTAGCACTATGTTCATTTCACTTTTCCTTGCCTTTACTTGTTTGATTTCCCTTAGCATGAGTGAGTAGTTCCCTTCTAGGGTTTAGGGGGAGCCTAAGGGAGGATTATGTGGGATATTTAGTTGGGTAATTAGTATATTTGTGGTAATAATTTGGGTATTACCCATATGCGCACTAAGTGTTTGATGAAATGTGTAAACGAAAGTTGCCCATTTTATCAAGCATGGTTTGATTATTTTTTAAGCGACGGTGGTAGAAATGATTAGACTAGTGTTTATATGGGTGATTTGAGACAAATGCGATGGCTTTGTTGATGATTATTAATTGTTGAGACATTAGCAATTAATCCTACTCGAATTTGTTACCCATTTGCTAATTACCCGACTAGCCCACAAATCCCCCTAAGGTGAACCCTTCACCTTAGTTTTCCCTTAATTGTCTTTACCTTGTTATTTAGCGATTACTTGCATTTCCTAGTTTTTAGTTAGTTTTCCAATCCAACCTTTGTTAGGCTAGAATAGGACGCGATCGAACTTGTAGTTGACCCCTCCATCCTCGTGGATTCGACCCCTTTATACTACTTTTATCGGGTTATTTTTGATGTTTGTTTTGACGACGGAACCCTCATCAAATGGCGCCGTTGCCGGGGATGGCGTAAGGAAACTCGTAGTTTGTTTTGTGTCTTAGATTTAGCCAAATTACTTGTTGTTTTTGTTGGTTTTTAGTTGTTAGATTATTTGTAGAGTGCCTTGCATTATTGTCTTTCCCTAGTTTGCCCAAAAACACACTAGGAGTCTAACTTGTTTTTGAGTTGCTTTGAGTGCATGCCTAGGGGTGAAGGGTTGTTCTTGAGCCATCCGGAGCCCGAAAGGTTATTTAGGACTCTCCGAGCTAATACACTTGCTCGGGTTAGGAATTCAAGAAGAGTTAGCCATCAACAAGCCAATACTTCAATTGCTTCTACATCCACTCCAACAATCGATCACCCACAAAACAACACCATTGAACCCATATTCGAAAACCCCTTCTACAATACATTACCAAATACACCACCCACAATACCTCAACAACAAAATCAACCACAAATGACGACTTTACGTGACCGTAACCGTCCCAACCACGATGATACCCAATCTCCAATCAATTTCGGTGTCTTGGCCCCAAATAACTTTGAGATTCACCCGGCTCAAATGAGTTCTATTGAGCGGGATAGCTTTGGAGGCCTCCCCGATGAAGATGCTCATGCCCACTTGAGGAAGTTCAAAAGTAGGGTAGGAATCATGAAGAGGAATGGTGTACCCGAGGAAACCCTTTGTCTAATGTTGTTCCCATTTTCTCTTAAAGACCGGGCGGAGAGGTGGTTGAATAACCATCCTCCAAACACTTTCACTACTTGGGATGACTTGTCTAAGGAGTTTCTAAGCAAGTACTACCCCGCCTCCAAAACGGCAATGCTAAGAAATGAGATAACAACCTTCCAACAAGAGGATGGAGAATCCTTGGGAGAGGCATGGGATCGATTCATTGATTTACTTGCCCGTTGCCCTCATCATGGAATTGCGGATTGGTATGTCACTCAAACATTCTATCAAACTCTCCTCCCTCAAACCAAGGCTATGGTGAATGCTTCCGCGGGGGGGAGTTTTGATCATTTGAATGACCAACAAGGGGCGGCATTGATTAAAAAGATGGTTGAATCGGAGTCTAGCTATGGTACTAGTACTAGAGGAAATAGCTTGAGGAGGAGTTCTAAGTACCCAAGTGAGAACTTTTCAAATGCGGATACCAATGCCAAGATTGATTTGCTCACACAAACTTTTACTAAGGGTTTTGTCGAGCTTCAAAAGGCTCAAAATCAAAGTCAAGGCCATCATGTGAATGAAGCTAGTGGGTCTTATGCACCTCCCATGGTGGAAGCTTATCAAACCCCTACTTGTGAAATTTGCAATGGGTATGGACACACCTTTGAAGTTTGTGGGAATAATGTTTCTTATAACAATGAAGGAGGAAATGACTACCAACATGTGAATGCATTTCAAGGAGTCAACAACAACCCACGGCCCTCAAGGCCTCCATTCCAAAGTCAAGGAGCTTACAACCCAAATTCCAATTTTTATCATCCAAGTTCGAAATTTCACCCAAACATGAGTTACAAAAGCCAAAATGTGTTAAACCCTCAACACACACAAGCTCAACCTTCCAATCCTCCGGGTTTTTCCCAACCTAGAGG
This sequence comes from Heliosperma pusillum, assembly GCA_022085475.1. Lineage (NCBI taxonomy): Eukaryota > Viridiplantae > Streptophyta > Magnoliopsida > Caryophyllales > Caryophyllaceae > Heliosperma > Heliosperma pusillum. Next base: position 21,442 of record JAIUZE010006906.1, read on the forward strand.
GGGAGGTCAATTTTCAAGAGGAAACTTGTGACACCCTCAAATTTGCGGAAAGAAAAAATAATTTAATACATAACAAATGGTGTCATAAATAAAAAGGTTCATACAAAAAGGAAACTAATATTTTACATAAGAATTATACAAGACGGGAGACATATCTCCCGTATAAATACTGAAATAAAAGGAGTGTATAATAATATACAATCCTAAGAACCGAATATGGGTCCAAGGTAATACTTCGCTCGCTAGCTCGTCAATGTACCCAAATATGCATTCACCACCTGTTCGACCGCATTAAATATAAACACGGAAGCCACAGTCAGTGGGGAGTAACTCCGAGTTCGCCCAGCCACGAAATGTCGAGTTTGATGAAACATGAATAACATAAAAGCAATGTATATGGAAAATACAAAACTTAAACATATATGATATGCTTTTCATGTTATGAAACAGATAACTAACAAATAACCTAGCATGTGAAAGCTATCATGTGAAACCGATAATAAACTATAACTCGAGGTAGGGAAGCGGGTATGCTAGCTCAGAGGTTCCTCTCAGAAACATGGCCATGATACACTCAAACCCTAATCAACACGTAATCATGTGAATCAGTTAACAACCGGTAATCCAAACTCTATCAATCCTAGCCGGCTTGCATCTCACCTTCTAGAACTCATAGAATCATACATACATGATAGACCAATACTTCTAGAAACAGGCATAAGTTCTTAGAACAGTCAATAGTCGACTTCTGTAACTCGAGGCTATACCACAAGGTAGGAAAACATCCTAGTCCTAGACTGATCAGACCTAGCGACAACAGCTATTACGTTCCCCGTCCCATGACATAACCGTCTATGAGAAACTCTACTAGGCGACCCCCTAAGCAGAGATGGCTAGTACTTAAGCTGGCTCCAGTCCCAAAACGGATCAGGCAGCCATGCCCCGACTTGGAGATAAGCCCCCCAGGCCGTGACACAAAAGATATCAAGATGTGAACT
>JAIUZE010006907.1:0-69339 GCA_022085475.1 Heliosperma pusillum
GACCTTGATGGCCAAACGGTGTCACATTTAACTTATATTTTCTCCCAAAGCAAAAACAAAGTTACCAACTTTCAAAGATTGTGATATTTGATAAACTAAATGTTACAAACGTTACAGAGGTTAGTCGTCAAAGTTGACATCGTCACCAAAGTTACGTAGGAACAATATTAAAGAGATTGGGAAGTATCAACCAGTATGCTTGTAGTTTTCATAGCTAAACCAAAACTCTCAACACAACGAAGAACGACATTATAAGGTCATACGACTTACCTGCATCATAAGCATAATCCTAATGGCATTTGAAATAAGTAATGATTACAGTATGAATCTGAAATATTTTGAGTAACTGGATCACAATCTGAATTTCAGGGAAACTGCATGTTAGTCGGTATTACAACGGGACAACAGTGAAGCAACTCATAAGTGTTAGAAGCACATACAACCAGCAAGACACGCACCAAATATAAGATACAAATATTTGTGTAAACCCGCCTTACTAACTTATTATAAAACTGATTCGCCTACAAATTTAAAGTCAACCCAATTGTATCATTAGTGAGTTAGTGTCCCTTTTTAAAAGTTACTATCATTATAAGTGATCTTTTAACAAATGTGAGTGACAAATTTATAAATAATAGCTACATAGTTTTACTATAAGTTATTGCGTATGACTGTTGGAACAGAATAATCAACAAAAGAAGCTCAGTATAAGAAAAATACTCAGTTGTTAACATTCAGATAGAAGTTAGACAAAAAATAAAAGCAAGAAAAACAACTCCTCTTCTCAAAAGGTCAATTAATTAAACCACTTCTCCTATATGATGGTGCATACTTTGATGAAATCTACTATGGGTAATCTAGTTCCTTTAAGAAAGTTGACATCTTTCGCAAAACTATGTCACAGTGTGCAGTAAGAGGATAACCTTAAGCGGGATAAACTACTGGCCAGGAACCCACACATAGGTGAACTACCATACCCGATAAATAAAAACCAGACGATATGTATTGGGGGAATATACAAGACTGCTTACTGTAAGCTTGTTAATCGACATTGATACTACAGTTTTTTATAAAGAATTGGGTAGCCTACATCCTTCCCTGTCAAACAAACACCACTCCACCAGTGACCTACCCCACCACCCCTATCACCGGTTCTAACTCAACAGCCCTTCCCCAAGGTCAATCAACGACAAATACCAATATTAATCGAAGAAGTGGATACTCTAAATCCAAACATTATAACAAGATTAACAAGAACAACAACAATAATGAATTTACTCATAAACTTTAATCAAACCACAATGAGAAAAAAATATTACCCAGGAAAACAATTTACTCATAAACTTTAATCAAACCACAATCAGGAAAAAATATTACCCAGGAAAACAAAATGAAAAAGGGAAAAACAAAAGATAAAAAGGGGAAATTTCAAAAGGAGTACCACAATTTGAGAACTCAAATTCATCTTCAGAAAATAAGACTGCTTCTCATTCATAATCCGAGCTACATTCCTGCAAAATCTCATATTAACAACAAAATCAAACATATTGGAGATTTGACTCTAACGACATCAATCTTCTCAAAATGAACACAAAAAAAATGCTAGAAGGAGATCAGATAATAAATAGATAAGAAAGATTACCCGTAATTTATATTGGATGAACTCATCACCCAAAAATTCCGATCAGAAATCAATAAATAAAACAGTGAAGGTAAAAGGTGTTTTGAGTAGATGGTGTGTGAAAATTAACAAAGACAAAATGAGTGATAGGGAGTAATTTAAGGGAGAAAGAAGCGAGGATTGGGAAAAGCAAAAAGGAAAGGAAGAGGATTGGGAAAAGAAAAAAGGGAAGGAAAGAAAGGGAAGATGCAAGAGGAATGCTTAAATGGGCCAGAAAAAACAAAGGCTGATACAGCCCACTAACACCGGCTACCATTGGTAGCCCAACAACAAAGGGCAGAATGTTAACTGTTCAAAAGGAACAGTAACATTGCCTTCCACACATTTTAGAAAGGTGGAAGGATAAAAAAAGCTGAAAAGTGGTGCACAACATTGTATCGCACTACCGCCAATTGTTGCATAGGGAAGACAGTTCCCTTTAGTCACAATCTACCTATTATTTTATGTCGATAATACGTGGAAAGAAAGATGGGTAACATTACCTATTCACTTGGTTTGGTATGTCATCCAACTCGTCACAAGTTGAAGATGAATATTTCGTGTTTTTAGGAAGACTAATCATTTTTGGATATGAAGTGTAATCTTAAAGTTACTAAGCTCTTATTAATCCTAAATATGTCATGACATGATACAAAAATATGTTTTTTTTTAAGTATTAACGACAATATTGAAAAAAAAACATACTTGTGTAATTTTGTCGGTGTAAGACTAGCTCAAATTCTTCTTTCAGACGGACAATTTTATTTAAAATAATAAAACATGGTGTTGTGACTTGTGATCATTTTATAGTAAAAACTGTAACCGTATTATCACAACCTAAGCTAACTATTTTTTCCCCAAAAAGTTGTCACATTTAACTGTAACACAAATTCTCATTTAAGACGGGACGACCCGTCTTAAGTTTAAGACGGGCAAGGCCCCCTTGCCAAAGAGCAAGTGAACGACAAATGAATTTCCCAACTTGCTCTTTGTGAGGGGGCTCAACCCGTCTTAAATGAGACTTGTTGTGATTGCAAAATGGTTTTAAAACTCCGTCTTCCAGTCATGAAGAAAATGGATCATCCGAGGGAGACGTAGTCAAAGAAAAGAAAATAAAGGAAAACGGGTTCGGCGGATAATCCGGATAATACTCTAATCCTTATTTAAGAAATCAACAACCACAGTGCTGATGTGTCAGCATGTGGTTGAAAGTCAAAATGTCAAAAAACAGCATTTTCTTTCCTTAATTTCAAGACCACTTTTGTATAAACTAATTAATTGCATACTATCTAATACTCCCTCCTAGTCACTCATTTCTTCCCCTTTCCCTTTTACACAAAAATTAAGGAAATGAATTTGGATCACACAAAACACACTACACCACATACAAATGAATTTAGACCACACAAAACACACAACCCCACATCCAAAAAGGGAAAGAGGGAAGAAAACCCGACTTACCCAATAAGGAAAGAGGGAAGAAATGACCGACTAGGAGGGAGTATCAATTAGGAAATGATTTTATTCCAAAATACAACTTTAATAATATGGCTTATATACAGAGTATTAAGAATACAAATATTAAATAGAAAAATTCACATCATTATAATTACAAAAATCATTTCAAATAATTAAATTTCATGACTATAGTAATTACAAAAATTATTTCAAACATACTAAACATTAAACACGGTAAAATGAAAAAGAAACAATGCGCTTAAATTTAGTGCCAGTGATGAAGTATTAAAGTATAATTTTAAATTTTCAGATCTATGAAAGTATCAAAATCAACATGAAAAAACATACTTTATATATTCGTCGGCAAATCATTTAACTTTAAATAAACATGTATCGAAATCAAATGCAGATTTTTTTTATTAAAAAAAACGATCAGAGATTAAACCACTATCAAATTCACTACAAAAATTATCTATCAAAATCAACAAATCTCATTAATTCACATCATTCACATGTATACTTACCTCATTTATGAACCGATTAAACACAAAAAATAACATTTAACATTTTAACATCATCATAATACGTTGGAGAAATAAGAAGACTTAGTCACCAAAAGAAATCAAATAAGACGACTTGATCTTCACTTGATTTTTTTTTTGTAAAAGGGTTAAATCATTTTAATTTGTAAGATGGATTAATTAAGAGATTAAAAGATTAGAAAGATAAATTTTGAATAATTGAAAATAGAAAAAAAAATGGTTAGAGAGTAGGAGTGGCGGGGACTGGTGAGTGGTAGGTAGGTTTATGTTTTGGAAATAAATATTAGATTATATTAGTCAGATGTAGAGAGCCTAGAGTTGTAACAAATTAACAATAGGTCTCCCATAAATCGGATCTATTCGTCTTACGAATAAAACAGATCAAATATTATCCATTTGAGTTGATGAGACAAACAATTTATTAGTGCTAAGAACTGTCTTTTCGTCTTACTCATAATATTTGACCAGTCTTCAAGTTGTGACAAATAGTATCCGTCTCTAATGAAAATATTTGACCGATTATTATGGGCTTATGAAATTTAGTAAGTCTTAATAGAGATAATATCCTAAGACGGGTTAATACCAAATGGTGGTATTAAAGACAATATTTTGGTATATTCGGAGTAGATAACAAGTGGAAGATTAGTATGTATTTTACCTGTTTTAAGCTAATTATCCGTTTTAAGCTCAATAAAGACAAGCATATGTGTCATAACATTAAGACATGTCAAGTATTACACATAATACAAAAGTAGGAATGTATTGAAATTTCCGAAAGATTTATCTCAACTATGCAAGTGGGGTATTAGTCGAACCGTTTTATTTCTTAACATGGATATATCTGTTTTATATAAGACCTATTTATGGAATATGGGTAATTTTATGTACCCATTAGTTGTTTAAGATGGATTATTTTCGTATAGTTAATAATATCTCAAAATTAGTTCGTGTACCTGAAATACGAGACTCTAATTTATGTATCATACTTATATCGCATTTAAAATAGGACCTTAATATAACAAATCCATGCAAATTACTTTATTTATCGTACTTATATGAAAACACTTATAAAAATGAAATTATTTTAATAAGTTTTATTACTAAAATGTTATAAAAGGCGTGTAAAATTGTTTTTTCTATTACTTTTTTTTTATTATTTCATATATTATATACAACTTTGACTTTCCTATTTTTTTCACATTTGCTTTTTGAGGGCCAAAACCACCAAATTTTGATTGTAAATATATTGAGAATAAAATTATTAATACATATAACTAAAATATTTACATTTATTATTTCAAACAATCATTCACGAAATATTATTTGAAAAAATTGAAAAAGTTTTGTGTTGGAGACTACGAAAAAGCAACATATAAGAAAACAGAAAATTAGAGAGTATTGATATTAAAATTTTATTTTTTTTATTTTCATTGACCCAACTGGTCGAGCCGGGTCGGGCGGGTTGAGACCCTAAAATAACGGGTCATTTCAAGTTTGAGTCAATTGGGTTGAGAATCAAGATTAACGGGTCTTTAACTTGAAAAAAATGGGTCGAGTCAGTGTGTTTACAATAACGGGTCAAGTCTTGACATGTTTAGTTGTAATACATTGATAATTGGGCTCCATTATTTTGAAATATGAATGTACATACAAAATATACTCTTTCACGAGGCCATATTACGAAATAAACTTGCTTTATCAAATCATGTGTCAATTTATTCCTCCATATTTTGTTGGGTAAGTATTTGGATTCATAAATATTTAGAATAGTTTAGAACATATTATAAAATATGAGGGGCTTACCTAATCCCATGTGTTCTTATAATTTTCTAACAAATACATTTAAAGAAATCTCGCGACATATAACATAATATTCTAATTATTGTATTATATGATATTATTTTTAAAATCATTTAGATATATTATACGAGTATATATTATATAACATGGTACAACTATTAATTTTTGATAGGGTAACAATCAACCTGAACATCCTTCTTTATGAAAGCAACAACCCCAAATACCATGTGTCAAGCTCAGCATAAAAGTAGGAAATTGAAAAGTCAACATTTGTTTGGAAATTATTTACCTAGAAACTAACATTACATAAATTAGGGTACCCAATAAATAACAGCACCGGATATTTATGTACTCAATAAAGGCAAATTACATTTAAATTTTACATTCTATTTTGTAAGATTTATACACTATTTACATGAATTTATAATTTAGAAAAATTATATGATTAGATATTTTTTTTATAATTTTTAGTCTCTATATTGAACTTGATTATTAGAAAAATAGGAATTTGAAAAAAAAAATTGTTTAAATTTTTTTTGTCTGACAATTATATTGGGCACATGCAAAACATATATGAATAACACAAAATATACACTATACAGTAATTGTGAATTGGCTGCAAATAAAAACCTTAACATCATCTTTGAGCCCATGAAAAATATATTTGATATAATTACGTAACTATATAATTATAAATCATGTACATATGACGATAAGTTTCTGGAAAGATAGAGAGAGCAAATAGGCTTATATTTGATTTATGAACAATTTTTTTTAGATATTTAGGGTAGTAACAACCTTTTGAAGGTGGACATGAGAGGCGATATAGTGTAATGGTGATAAACGCGGGGTTAGAGGGTTTTCGAGTTTTTAAATGAAGACTATTAGGGTTCTTAAGTCTTACTTAAGACGGGCACGAACACGGACACGGGTACTATCTGTATTAAGTTTAAGATAACTTTTTTGGTATTTTCTAAACAACAAGTGGGGTGATTTGTATATATTTAAACCGTCTTAAGTTTAAGACGGATAATGCCCGTCTTAAATGAGAATTTGGTTTATAAGATTTGTTTAGGGGTGATTTGACCCGTGACTTCAATTCGTGTATACCCGTTTCTCGGAGTAACTTATACTCCCACTATAAAAAATTTGGTTAGTTTGTTTGTCAATTATTTTAATTATTTATTGAATACCTTTACAAAACTTGCACGAATTTTATTAAATGAGAATCGGGTGTAACCATTTGTGGAGGTCTACAACTATTCAAATCGGGCAAAAATTTTCATTTTGATTATTATGCACGTATTAAACTTTTCATTTTTTCCGGTGCAAAGGTCCTAAAAACAAAGACAAGTTTAACTAAATGAAACATGCTAAATAATTTGCACGGGTCAACAACTATTCAACCGGGTTTTAATGAAGTAACTCATGTAATAAGAAAAAGTAGAAACTCAAATTTAGCTAACAAGTGAAAATATTGTAGTACCGTCGATTGACACTAATAAAGCATTATTTACGCTAATCACTATTGGAATTTATAATTCCCATTTAAAATCTTAAATATAACCTCATAACTCTAAAACTTTATATTAACAAAATTGAAACAACATAACCGTGCAATTTGCACGGGTTTAAAACTAGTTTACATGCAAAATATGTCTTTTGAGAGCGTATCATGCAAGATTTGTAAGACATGTCATTAACTATACTAGAATCTAACATTTTTTTTACATAATATTAAAGCGATAACTACCTCTATCATGTGAGAGATCTTACATAAACACTATTAAAAAACAGTCTTATTAAAAAAATTTGATAATGAAATACAAACCCGTGCAGGTTTAAAACTAGTATACCCCATATTTGAAAACTTGAATGTGTCGTGTCATTTCATTTCATAAACCCTTGTCCTTTGCCCTCTCTATTCTTCAACACTAAAGTTTGAGCTTTGAATACATAAAAATGGCGTCTTTAATCTTCAGAACATCTTCCCTGCAACGATTAACAGCCGCCATTACTTCAACAACAATAACAACAACAACTTCTCTTGTGAAATCCCCATTCAACCCCTGCCCGACCATACCCAGTCAGAAGTTTTGGTCAGCCTATAACTCCTCCTATTCTGCTGCCCATAAGGAGGAGATGCAAAAGAGAAGGACAAAAACGGAAGAAAAAGAAAAAGAAAAAGAAAAAGAAAAAGAAAAAGAAAAAGAAGATGATTATAATGAGATACCAACAGAAGGGATTAGTAGACCTTTGTCAGTTATTCTGAAACAACTTAACAAGAAAGTTCCTGAATCTCTTATTAGGGTTCGCTCTGAAGATGGTTTTTCCATTAATTACATTCCTTGGTATTTTCTTTTCTTTTCTTTCTCTCTTTTTTCTATTTTTTAATTAATTTTAATGATTTTTTTCGAGTTTTTTAGAGTAACAATCTAATTACTTGTGTAAGGCGGCCTTACACGAGTTTATTGTAAAACGGGTTCTTTTAGTATTTCCTTTTACACACTGTTATGGTTATGTTTGGATTCGTATCCGTTGAAAACCGTCTTACACAAGACTAACTATTTAAAGAGGGCATGTGTGTTTGTGGCACGTGTAACACACACGCCCTCACGGCTCTGTCGCAATAGCATTTCTACCCATGGCATTATGTGGGGCTTAAATCAATCATGTAATACCTTTAATTAAAATACCAATCACAAAGAATAAATAAGGGAAACAAATGATTGTGACAGAGGGAGTATTTCATCCGTCCCGATCATTTGTTTTTACGTTTGATTAACGTGAATAAAAGGGTAAACAAATGATTGAGATGAAGCTAGAAGGACTCGAGTTTGGCAAACTTGAGGCAATTATTGGTGAAAAAACGGGGTTAAGTGGCTCTGTGGCATGGGCCAGGTAGCTTTCGGGGTCGCATAAAAACATTTTGTATCAGGTGTTTAATCTGGCTATCCACAAACATACATCTAACAAGGTGGTTTATTGTAAATTTTCCTATATTTTGTGATTGAATTTGACCATGTTTTTGTTGCTAAATACGGACTACTAATGATGTATTAGTGTTGTAGGAGTCGGACCCCATGAAGTATATACGATGTGGCTTTTACTATTTGGTCATCGAAACTTCAATGGGAAACTAGATGCTAGGAAATCGTGGCTGTTATAAGATGGGTTTTCAGTATTGTTTTTTGAGCTATAAAATGTACAACTTAGTTATATGATTGCATTTTTTATTGCTTTGCAGGCATATTGTGAATCGCATCATGAACTTACATGCTCCAGGTATTGTTTAGGTCATTCAGCATTGTTAAGGCTATTCATCATTGTTAAGGCTAATATACATTGATTGTGATTTGTTTTGATTTCGTTTAGAATGGACTGGTGAGGTGCGGAACATTACGTATTCACCTGATGGCAAGACTGTATCTGTTGTCTATCGTGTCACACTACATGGGACAGATGCTGAGGTACATTTTTATTGTCATGAATCTTGGACTCCATCTCTATCTGCATTTTTATTGTTTGATCCTGAGTATTGGACACTAGAAACTGTTTTGTGGGAGCAAGTTCTTTTTATTCATGCATTCTTTTAGAATAGAGGCTTTTTTCCATCAACCACATGCATTTTCGTAGTGATGTACCCTATCAATCACAAATTATCATTTGTGACGGGTCAAATATTACCCACATGCGTAGGGAAAGACAAGCCATTTGTGATTCCCTAGGCTTGTCTTATCTACCAAAGTGGGAGATACTTGACCCCTTAGATACTGGAGACTTATTTCCTATCAATTTGCTGTGTCCTCTGACTCGGCTGCAAGTGTCGGATACACCTGTTTTCTGTAGAAAAGTTCTATGTTTTTGAATAAAATTAAGTGTTGGACTGCTGTGTCTTTTTTTTTCTTCTTTCGCGTTTTTATGGCTTGCTTAATTCTCTTATCATTATTTACACGTCACTGACGGTTGCAAAAGATGACTTATGTTAGCTGATCCCTAAACATTTCGGGAATAGATTTCTGACTTGAATCGCTTCCATCGATCAATGTTCTGTCAACAACAGATCTCAAGGGAATCTACCGGCACAGTTTCAGTGGACGACAAAGGCTATGGAGATCCTGTTCAGAAGGCAGAAGCAATGGCATTCCGGAGAGCATGTGCACGACTTGGACTTGGTCTTCATCTGTACCATGAAGATCTGCTGTAGAGCCAACTCTCTTGAGAATCCACTGGATGCTTTGTTGAATTTTCCGTATCTGTTCAAATCATCATGTATCCACATTATTAACTACTCGGTATTAAGTATACATTTCCTAATTACTAGTACAGTTCAACTGTTACAGTTGCTTGGATTAAGGGGATTAAGGTAGAAGGCAGGGTTCTTGATGTTTTCTTCTGTCTTTTGGATCGGTCTTTTTGTCTAAAGTTTTATCCTATCCAGACATTAGACACTAGCAATCCGGCTGACTTATGATGAAATGTAATTCTAGAACTCTTTTTTTTCATTTCTAGTTGATGCTTGGCAGTGTTGCTATTCTTCGCTATCAATTTGGATCCTTCCCATTTTCTTTCATTTCTTCTTAATGGTCTAGCTGCTGTTTGGGGCAATCGGTCAATTGTTTGATGAATTTGAAGAACACTAATTCTTGTTTTAGACCGATTTTTTTTTGTCTGAACCTTAAGATGGGGTTTTGTACCCAATTTTATTGTCAAATATAACCACTATGGTTCAGGTATATTTATAGCTAATGGTAACTTGTTTTCCAAACATGGTTATATTTAGTTGTAAAATGGGTACATAACCCGGTCTTATTGGTTCAGACTAAAAATACTCTGTCTGAACTCGGAAGAAAGACCAACTCTTTGAAGAATAATGATTTAAATCGTTCCTTTAGAAGAATGAAACGAAAATGGAGATGACATAAACCCATACAACTACAAGTGTGCAGTGTGCTACACCGAAGGGTTTGTTGGTTGAAACATAATTTCTTGGTGGTTTGTAAGTTTGAATTTTTTTTAATTCCTACCTTAAAATTGACATATTTTAGATTACTATGAAAAAAAATATTTTATTACTTTCTCTATTCTAATAATTTTATTACATTTGACATATTCTCACACAGAATGAAATTATTAATCAAGTGAATGAGACGTTATATAATATATTTCTCGTAAAAGAGTCGATACAAATAAAAAAGGCCACAACAATAATAAACAAATGATTGAAAAAGAGATTATAACTTATGAGACATTTTAAATGAAAGGATTATTTGACGAGAGATTAACCAACCAGTTGATCTCATTGTAGACGAGCATATATGTCTATAGTTATAGACATCTCAGATTCTTCTCACAAAAATGTAAGTATGAGCGCAAGCCTAAGCGGGTTCTCGCTTGCTTCTTTGTGAAAGGGGTTCGAAACATCCACAATTGTAAACGAATATGGCCGTGTAAAGGTGTAATATTAAACAAGAGTTTAAAATTTAAACCCTCACACATATCCAAGTGAGCATTACACATTTACACAGAAGTAGTAATATTAGACTGACATTCCCTCACAAAATCCATCGACAACCAAAAACCCTTTGGCTCACCAAAATCATCGCAGTCTCCTTCAACCTTCCGCTCAAACATGATGAAATTAGCTTCCAATGCTATTTTCAAGTCCAGGTTTTTACCTTCCCTTTCCCTTTTTACTGTCTCTCCATTTTCAATTTATTTTATTTTTACTGCGATTTTAGGGTTTATCCATTCACTTTTTTTCATTTCAGTTGTCTTATTTACTTTTGTGCTTCAAAGCAACTTTACCATCGTATGCAGGGTTACATTATTACATGTTTCATTGCAGTAATTTTGATAATCCTTATAATTTTTTGTAGCATTTTGATACAGTAATTTTTTGGGTTATTTTAACTGCCGTGGAAGTTAAAAATATCATGATTAAGAGAATGTATTTATATACATAAGAGGAGATACAAATGAGGATTTTAACATTGTTTTGTTTCGGCTTTTTATCGGGTCAGTAGTTTTTCATGATTAAAGGATGTATTTTTGTACCACAATATCTCGTTTGAGACCGTCTTATGCTTAATCCGGCCCCTTTTTATATGATATGTTTCATTTAATGCTGGCTAAAATGACTAAAATGCAGAAATGAGGTCAATTTATGTATTTTACGCCGGTATTGTTTAATGTGTGATGTTGGAGCATATTATTAAATAAAAACTGTTTTTGGAATGTATTAATGCTGGGTTTGAGAAATGGGATTGGGTTGTTCAATGAATTAGTTCTTGAAGATATTAGTTTCGCCTCTTCGAGTAGTAAGAGAATAAGTTTCTTAATGTGGTTATTTGGTCATAGAACACAGTGAACAATGAGACATTTGAAGACAACTGATCTTTGTTTAAGTTTTTGTTGCGAGTTTGTTGGTATTCGTGACAATCTGGTGGAATTTGATTAGAAACTTTGTGTCATGGATGTTTATTGTTTTGTTAGGGGAAGTATTTCTGGGCAATTACTAGGTGGTGCTCAAGATGTTTTCATGGGCAGTGCCAGATTCTCGACTGTTGGACAAAAAGCTTCTACTGGTGGCCTTGGACAAAAAGCTTCTACTGGTGGTAATGACTATATTTTCGAGAGTGTATTTGAATTATTGTGGCGCAATCCTTGTAATCTTATTTTTCACGCTTTTGATGTGTGCTGAATTATGCAGATCGCATTTTTGCTCCATTTATGCTTTACAAGGGCAAAGCTGCACTTTCAGCCGCGCCTGTGGCACCTACATTTAAAAAAAATGATGTATGGAATGGACTGTTTATCTTCTTTTGATTTCATTTTGCAGGAGTTTGTAAACTAGACAATGTTTTGTACCAGCATTCTAATAAAGGATTCACTTGGTTTCCTCCTGTGTAGGCTGGGGATCAATTTCTCAAGCGTTCAGGCTTTATCCTGCTGTCCTTTTCTCCCTCTGTAGGGGAGCGTAAGTATGACTGGGAGCGGAAGCAGGTTAGGGTAGCTTGCCTTTTCCACTCTGTTGTTTGATTTATTTTCGAACAGTCAACAGGTTATGTGAGATAGTGCTTCTTCTATTGTTATTTATAACCAAAGTATTTACAAACTTTGGTTGGGCTAGACGCTAGTGATCAGAAGTTAATACACACATATTGGCTCTTGTTCTCTTTTGTAAAACTTTATTATTTGATGTATCTGTATGGGGTAGAGGGAGGCCTAAAAAACTTGGTTTTAAGTGAACGAGCATGATATGAGATTTTTGGGGATTGAAGAGTGTATGGTGACGGAGAGCACAATCGAGGGAAATGATACATTTGGATTTTTTTATTATATGTTCTTATTTGAACTATTTATCGTTTTTATTTTAATTTTTGAAATTTGTGATTTATAAAACGTTTGCCTAAAAACTTCTTGTAACTCCTTCCATACCACAAGGATCTTCCCACTTCTCTAATATATGTGAGTAGTATTTTATTGAAGTGGGAAGATCGCCGTGGTATGGAGGGAGTATCATACTTTGTTTACTTTTAAAATTTTACGTAACATTAATTTTTACTTCTATTTCAAAACTTTTAACTACTAATTTGTATTTTAGATCTAAATTCTAAGTTTCTTTAAGAAAACTGAGTTTTTGATTTCCAAACCTATAAGTTTAACTTGATTTTTTGTATTATGGTTTACTTCCTGTTTGCTCTTCACTTTTTTTTTTTTCTATCTTTTCGCACTATCAGTTGTTGTGGTTGTGGTGTCGTCGTCTTCTTCTTCTTCTTACCTGGAAATGTATGCCTCTAATTTCACCCTACTATGAATGGTCTGAAACGAAAGGGAAAATGGCAGATTCCCCTTAATGCCCTTTAGCTGTAACTGCTGATAATTAGCTCCAAACCTTTTCTTAGCAACATTATTTTATGTATATCAGTCGAGGTGTTGTATATCAGTCGTCGTCACGTCTTCGTTGTTGTCGTCGTCTTCTTCTTCTTCTTACCTGAAATTGTATGCCTCTAATTTCACCCGACTATGAATGGTCTGAAACAAAAGGGAAAATGCCAAAATGGCAGATTCCCCTTAAAGCCCTTTAGCTGTAGTTGCTGATAATTAGCTCCAAACCTTTTCTTGACAACATTATTTTATGTATATCAGTCGAGGTGTTGTTGCCGTGTCTGATTTTAGCGTGTCAGACGTGTCCTAGTTCACCTCGGCCATGAATCATATTTAACACACGATGCGGTGACTAATTGAAATATCAAAGTAACTGCTTGTCGTTGCTCGTCTCTTCCAGAATTTTGCTATGTCACCTACAGAGGTTGGATCATTGATCAGTTTGGGTCCTGGTGGTACCTGTGATTTCTTCCATGACCCGGGAATGCAGACTAGGTAAGCTTTCAGCATACATGGTTCATTATCCAATCATTAGTGATCTACTGAGAACTTTTCATCTGTATATCAATTGTCAGTACTGCTGGTCAAGTGCGGAAGTCCTTACAAGTTAGAGCCAATCCTGACGGAAATTTCTACTTCATCACCTTGAGTAAGTTCTCTTACAGCAACCATACGCCACTTGAACTTTTGGTTTAGTTCAGGTTTAAAGGCACAAAATATGTATATCTGGCTCTGCAAAGATAGCTGAAAGGTAAATAAATGATGAAATTACGTTTGAAATTTGGCGTGTGCTTCATCCTGCTAAACACAAGCAATTTAACTTTTTTGGTCTCCATTCATTCATCATACTTTCCTGTATTTAGCTTTTTCGGGATATGGTATTTTCAGCTTCCAGAAAGCATAAGTGCTGAGTTCTTTCATCTACGAGTTAAACGTTTGTCAAAACAGCAGGAGTGAGGTCAAGGACATTTTTTTTCCATAGATAGCTTAGAATCGGAAGTTTTTTTTCAGGCATAAGTGCTAACCATTTGAAATTTTGTGTTTTTTAAAAGTTGTGTTTGGTAGAATAAATCCATGTCTAATGGAGCTGAAGAGTCATTGTTATTTGGTTATGAGTTATGACGTCAAAAAGCAAAATGGCTTGTTCAAGTGGTTGTGTTTCTTTTTAGTACACCGTATGAAGTATTGGAGTGACATTCATTCAATGTAATTCTGAATACAAATTTCATTATGGGTTCTGAAACAACCTCTTTATGTTGATGACACGGGGGAAATGTTGCGTACCTCTGACCCCCATTACCATGCCATTTGAGGGGGTCCGGGAGTCCTGAGGCACTGGGTTGGTGTGGAGATGGAGGTGGAGGTGCTAGGTTATCTTTTCTTGCTTGGACGATCTTTTTATATTCTTTGCAACTTGAGATACAAGGTGTTTACTTTTCTCATATTCGTTTGACGTGCTACAAACATATTACTTTATTGATTTCTGAAGCTGCCTCCGTCTTCTTGTTCTGGCCTAAACAGGGTATCTTTATTTTATATGCATACAATATATGCCTTCAATTGTTTTGGGGCATTTTTTTTTTTTCTCTTTCAGGTGTTGTTGATAACGTCAAGAAAATTAACGAGCGCTTTGCAGTACAAGTGACGCCTGGAGAATTTTCTGTCATCCGCACATCATTCAGTGTATGAGATCATGAATACTCCCTTATAAACTTTAATTTTGTACGTTTGGAGTCTGAACTATGAGTCGATTCAAATCTTAAATGATCCAGATGTCAACTGTAACTTCACTTACTTTTCAACAAGATACTGATAATAGAGGGTAGGAGGGTTTGAAAGGGGGAAAAATTGATTAACATGATGCTTGGTTCTTAGAAGGATGGGAAATTATAAAAGCATTCCCTTCTCCTGTAATAAAATTTTGTAATCTGATTGCAACTTTTGTTTCCTCTAAAGTTGAGATAAAACCTTATTCTTTGGGTGGGTAAGGGGGATTAGGCGGTTGGTACTGAGGTGAACTGGAGAAGAATGTCGAGGTTCTATATCAATGCTAAGTAGATACTTTATCTGGGTTTGAAAGGTCTATTTGAGATATTTTATGCTGTCGTTGAAATTGGTGTGCATATGTTTTGATACTCGAAGTCTCTGCAAAAATCTGGGGTTGAGGTTGCCTCAGTTTAAAATAGTGCGCTTCTAGTTTATTATGCCACAATCATTAGGTTTTACTACTTTACACGTCATCCCACTTTAAAGTTTAAAATCCAAAAGGATATTGTTCCACAAAATCTCTATTTGAAATATATAGATTCCTTCATAAACGAAGTTTGCTTCATGTCTGTGATGCCCATGTCTTTCACCTTGTCGCCATGTGCCCTTATCGGCGCACTGCTTTTTTTGAACTTAGGGGGTAGTTTATAATGCTCAAAGAAAAGTTCCCTTATCTCCTTCACCTTTGGCTACATTCCCTTTGTGTAGTAGCTAATAATGCTCAAAAAGTGCTCCATTGTTTCAAATGATTTTCTTGGTAGCCTACCTCAAATCATTTTATGACTAAGGTTTTTATTGTTGCTCTTGTATAAAATTCGGGATGTTGTTTACTTTGGAAAGTAAGCAATGTAGCACTTCACCTTATATTCTATGGTTAGCCATACTCATGATGTTTATGTTACTCGGGCAGACACATTCTCGTATTTTCCATGTAAGATAAATAGTGTCTCAAGTGTAATACCTACATTGGAGTGTCGTGCTTCGAAAAGGGTACACATGGTAGTATGAAGAGTAAGAGTAACTTACCATCTTTCCCTTGTTTCATATCTTTTGGTCTTGTTAATAGCGGTACGACCGTATGATTTCTCAGCATCGCACACAAACTAGCACGTACTAGTTGCTGACGCTTACCATTTAGGCATTTAGCCTTGTTGCTGTTTTCTAAATGCTTTGATTCATTTTTGTGTTCTTGTGGATCTAATTACCTGTCTTGGATTTGATTTGTAGTTTGCATTGCCTCACATCATGGGATGGGATCGATACTCCAACAGGCCGGCACCAGTTAAGGCAGAGTATTCCTCAGGCGCAGGTCGAAAGGCATTTGATACAGAATGGGATAGATGAAATGTGCCATGTGTACAACTATTAACCAGATTATCCTTTGTAAACACGCCATGGTGCAAAATGACCGTCTTTCAGGAATTTGGAACAATTGTAGGCTACCCAGTTAATTACTGGTTAATATCTGATACAATTGTTTAATCGTTAGGCAATGTTTGAAGTTCAAACTGCAGGCTATTCACGTTTGTGCCTTCACTTGTAATGGGGCCGTACACGGTTTTGGTGTTTTAGTGATTTGATGATCGGGTTTTTGGCAACATTTTGGAGATGATGTGTTGTGGTATCCAAAAGAATATTGAAGATCATTTGAAGTTGTGAGCTTGCCCAAATATTTTGCTTTTTAAGCACCTCATTTTAGTGATATGGTGTTTTTATTTATTTAAATTGCCTGTTTGTTTTTAACTCCATCGTGTTCACCATCCAGTAAAACACTATCTTATCAAACTAGCCCCAAATTACATATGGAACCACGACCCTGGGAAATGAAAATAAATTTATCATAGTTAATTTTCGAAGCATTACAACAATTATTCTAATAAATTACTCTATTTTAGGGATGGAAATATTATTAAAATATTACTATTTCTTACATTATATTTGAATTAATGAAGTAGGAAAATAATTATTCTATTGGTTTAAGTTAAAACATTAATTTTACAATTAATTTTATATAGAAGTAACTTTTATATCACTCAATAATTGAAAATTAAGAAAAATCTATTTTTTTACTCATTTTAGTACATTTTGTACCTAACTTCCCATTTACTACCCTTCACTAAAAACTTAAAATTCTTCTCCATTGTTCAATCCTTAACCTTCTTTAACCTTTTTCAAATTCTTCAATTATTATTCCGTCATTGAATAAGTATTAAATTCAATAATAATCGATTATTACGAATCAAATTGACTCTTTATTAGTACAATTTTGTAACTTATTTTTATTTAATTAGGGTTTAAGTTGAAATTAGTTAGGGATTAAAATGATGTGGGATGGTTTGGGGCTATTGGTTGTCGCTGGTGGCCGACTGAGGCGGTCGACGGTAGCAGGTGGCATACTCGCCGGCCGGAAGGGAGATGACGAGAGGCAAGCGTGGTGCGAAAAAGAGAGAGATAGATAGGTCGCCGGTACTGGTGGCCTGCAAGTAGGGACGGCGAGTAGGGATAGGTGGGCCGGTGGTGGCCATGTCAGAAAGGATAGCTGCTTGTTATTTTTCCATGTACCGCGTGCATCCTTGATATTGAGGGTGTTTTTTTATTTTTCCAATGGAGTACACTAATTCGTTTCACGCACGACAACAACACCACATACCACCCAGCCTCACGCGCTACCCTGGCCCACCCACTCTACACGCCGCTGGTCTGGTCGGACGATAATCCCTCCTACCGATGGCAAATCTGCCGGCAAACCATGCTCTGACGACGACATGAGATGAGTAAAATGGAACAATATGTATAAAATTAGAGAAAATATATTAGAGAGAACTTACAGATGGAAAATGGGTGGGGGAAATGTCAAGGGTATAATTGTCAAATGTATACTGAGATGAGTAAAATATGTAATGCGAAAATCAATACCCTTATATTATTAATAGAAAATACATAGTATGATTTAATTATAAAAAGTTCTCCATTTATTTTTGGCTTAAAAGGGTAAAAAAAAAGATGACAATTTTTTTTCCTTGACCCGTATTCTAACCCCATTCACCGACCCATTTGACAGGTCTACCTAAACCATGCCAAGAACCTCCATTTGAGTATGTCACCACTCACCATCATAACACCTTCCTTAATCCTTACTTCCAAAAATATGTCAATAAGTCAATAACAATAAAGTCTTGTCCTGAATCATTTCAGAAGACTATGTTCTGTTTTTGAAGTCTTTTTAAGTCATTTATCAGAAGACTACTGATTCTCCCACTAAGAACAATGTAACACTTTTGTTTGTTAAATGAGCATTGCCTACATTTCTTACAAGTTGTCTTACTGTCTGCTGAACCTCAATTCAAACGCGCCAAATTTTCACTTACGAAGTTAATACTAGCAAATTTGTAAAAGTAAAAAAAATATGGGGATGAGTGTCTTCCTTCTGCCATTTTGTTTGATTATTCTCGTCAATTTTGTGCAGATGGAAGCAATGGCAACGATTCTGCTACCTCGCAGTTTCGGCCGCATGGACCTTGCTACCACATCTCAAGGTGTATCACGGCAAATTCTTGTTTCTGACGGACCTTTTTCCTTCTGAAATCATTTTACTATGCGACCATTTTACGATAAAATGTAGATATTTTATGATTATCAGTTTTTGTTTAAAAAGTGACAACTTCAGTTATTCTCCGTAACATTTTATCTTGGGTTTTATACATGGTAGCCTTGTGTTTTTTCGAATTCTACATATCCTTCTTTTTTCGAAATTTACATGGTACCCCTAGACTTAATGAAACATCTCAAAATACCCAAAATGCAATAATCGGCCTCTCTTAAACGTTTATATTATGCACTTTTTTGTTGATCTTTTGACAATAATTTGACATGCCATTAACATAAATATCCTTTAGTCAATCATAAACATATTTTCTTTACAAGTTTTAGTTGTTATAAGACTTGATTTTTGGTAGTTTTGGTATTTTATGTACTACTCCCTCCGTCCCGGTCATTTGTTTACCTTTGCTTTTGGCACAATTATTAAGGAAATGGTAGGGGACCATTTGTGGTAGTACTTGGTGAATGACATGTGAACAATAGTCCCATAAGGTGATCAAATTACTCATGGATTACCATCCTAATTTAGAAAGGTAAACAAATGAATGAGACACCCTAAAATGGAAATGGTAAACAAATGACCGGGACGGAGGGAGTATTTACTAAGTCTAGGGTACCATGTAGATTTCGAAAAAAAGAGGGTTACCTAGTAGAATTCAAAAAAACACAGGTACCATGTAGAAAAACCATTTTATCTTTAAATGGTTTCTTGCTATTCTAAAATGTTAACACTTTCTCGAGATGGTATCAAGGGAGACCTACCCCGGACCGCCCTATATTAGCCTCGAGCTTTCTAGGTTGGTTTGTTTACTTTCACATATCTTGCTGCATGTAGTGAAGTTACAGACTTACAGTTTCTCATATCTTGCTGCATAAAGTGAATTATAAATTATTGCCTGGAAAACCGTCGCTATTAGTAAAAGAAACAGAAAATTGGAAAAGGACAGTAATTTACGATAATACTTGGTCGTTATAAAGATAATGTTGCATGTTACACTATAGCCTGTATTTTCTAGAATAATAAAACTACATTAACTTAGTGTTTCACCTACATTCTTTGGATGACTTGCAGTAGATGAGGGTGTTATGAAGAAACTGGCTTCCGCTATAGGTCCGATATCAGATTGGTCAGGCTCGGATTTCTGCATTTGGTCAGGGGTGGTTTGCAACAGCAATGGCTTTGTGTCATCTATCAGCTTACCGTCCCGAAATTTGTCTGGCACTCTCCCTTCTATTATTAATTCTCTATCTCAACTTACCTTAATCTCCTTCAAGAACAATAAACTCTCTGGCCCTTTGCCATCCTTTTCCAACCTCGCCTTACTCGAGGAAATTTACCTGCAGTCAAAAAACTTCTGCTCTATACCTCAGGGTGCCTTTTCGGGCCTTAGCCGCCTCAGAATTATGTCATTACACGATAATCCAAATCTCAGTCCTTGGCCTTTCCCTGCTGAATTAATTGGCTCTCCGAATTTGGTTGCCATGTATGCTAGAAATGTTAATCTTATAGGACCTTTGCCTGATATTTTTGGTTTCCTTACAAGTTTGGAAAACATAAGTCTGTCTTACAACAACTTGATAGGGCCACTGCCCCATTCCCTTCGCGGGACTCAGTTAAATAACTTATGGCTTGGAAACCAGCTCGTTGGTTTATCAGGAACACTTGAAGTGTTTGAAGGTATGTAAACCTAGGGCTGGCAATGATATGAGCCGTTTCATAGAACCCTCGAAATCATTTCGGTCAAAGCTCGGCTAGAAATCGCTCAAAACTGATTCCAAGCCGAGAATGACCAAATCTGAGCTTAATAGATCTTTGAACCAAAGCTCGTTTAAACTCGTTACTTATTTATTATTATATTACATAATAATTTTAGTATTCGAAATTATTTTGGTTCTTAATCAAATTTTATTTTAGCATTTATCAGTATTGGTAAAAGAATTTTATATTTGCATGGTTCTTAATCAAATTTAATTAAAAAGTAAAAAAAGAAGAATAATGATTTAATCGAGCTGGGGCCGAGCTCGAGCCGATTCCGAGCTTTAGTTTTTTCAGCTTGGAGAGTCCCAAGCCAATTCTGAGCTCAAGCTCAAATTTGCAAGCTAATTCCTAGCTCACCCGAGCAGAAGCTCAAACTGGCTCGGTTACACCGCATGCCAGTAAATTGCTGTCGGATCTACGATTTTCCAAAACCGACTTGTATTCTTATCAAATCCGTTATTCATCTCTGTACAAGATCTAAATCCAAACCCAAAATTGATCCATAATGTATTTCTTCTAAGTTTTAATCTAAATCCAACCCTAGTGAAATTTTATCCAAAAGTCAGTCTTGGATGGAATTTTTGTTTCAGATTGAATCTTTTTTTTTTTTGTTATCATTCTCAATTACCATCTTTGCCTGCAGGAATGTCATTCCTGAAGCAGGTCTGGTTGCAAAACAATAAATTCAGTGGCCCAATTCCAGACCTCTCCAAGTGCCTTGGCATCATCAATCTACTATTACAAAACAACCAACTCACAGGGGTTGTTCCTCCGTCCGTGATTTCCTTACCCAATTTAGCAAATATCTCATTACAAAACAATAAACTACAAGGCCCCTTACCTGTTTTCCCTGAAAGAATTGCAGTCAAGCTTGAGAAGAACATGTTCTGCAAGGATGTTCCGGGAAATTGTGATCCTCAAGTAGCCACATTGCTGGTGATTGCTGAAGCTTTTGGTTTTCCGCTGAAAATTGCTAACGTGTGGCAGGGAAATGACGCTTGCAAACAATGGCTATTTGTGACCTGCGGAGCTGCAGGGAATATCATTATACTTAATTTGTCCAAGCAAGGGTTTAATGGTACCATATCTCCTGCTTTTGCAAACTTGACGTTCCTGCGAGAGTTGTATCTCGATAATAATAACTTGACTGGTACCGTACCAACAAGTTTAAATACCATGCATTGGCTAAAAATACTAAACCTTTCCAACAATAATCTCCAGGGTCCACTGCCGACTTTTAGGTCCTCCGTGACTGTTTTAACTGATGGGAATCAGCACATTGGCGACGAGATGAAGAGCAATAGCACTGGCAGACATAAGGACACCGTTACTGCAAGTAAAAGGTCTTTTCCGAATTCTAGGATTGTACTAGAAGTACTTGTTCCAACATTTTCCGTTGTTGTGGTAATGGCTATCTTGTGCACATATAAGCAGAGAAAATATCGCGCACAAACCCGTAAAAAGGTACAACAATTGAGTAGTTTCTTGAATATAGCAACCGACTTCCCAGTGAGGATGGCTTACCATGCCTTGAAGACGGCAACAAACAACTTTGATATCGAAAGAAAACTTGGAGAAGGTGGGTTTGGGACCGTTTTTGAAGGAACCTTGGATGACGGTGCTAGAATTGCTGTAAAGCGTTTGGATCATAGTCGACAAGGAATGAAGGAATTTTTGGTGGAAGTTCAGACCATTGGCAGCATACATCATGTCAATTTGGTGAAACTGGTTGGTTTCTGTGCTGAAAAAGCGCACAGACTTCTTATCTATGAACACATGAGTAATGGGTCACTGGATAAGTGGATCTTCAATGCCAATCCTAGAGATGCGCTTTCTTGGGACGCCAAGAAAAACATTATCTTGCACATTGCCAAAGGACTATCCTATTTGCATGAGGGATGTCAAAAGAGAATAGTCCATCTTGATGTGAAACCCCAAAATATACTTCTAGATCAGCATTTCAATGCCAAGTTGTCCGACTTTGGCCTGGCGAAGTTGATTAATAAGGACGAAAGTCATGTGATAACTTAAATGAGGGGAACTAGAGGGTATCTTGCTCCCGAATGGCTAGGTAGACAGATAACAGAAAAAGTTGATGTTTACAGCTATGGAGTTGTGCTGCTAGAAATAGTGTTCGGACGAAAAAACTTGGATCTTTCGCTACCTGAAGAAACCAACCTACTGACGCAAAAAGTTAAAATGAATTCTGAGGCAAATGGATTTACTGATTTACTTGAGAATTGTAGTGTGGTAATGTGGGAAAATGGTGAAGAAGTACAGAAAACTATAAAACTAGCGTTATGGTGTTTGCATACTGAACCGTCAAAGCGGCCTTCCATGTCAACGGTTGTCAAGGTTTTGGAAGGTGCAATGATTCAGGAAGATATTAATGACTACCCTGTGACAGCTCAGACCAAAAACGACGACCTTACTTCAGACGGATCGGTTCAATTATCATGCTCAGATATATCAGGACCCAGGTGATCAGTAAATTGACAAATAAACTTGTTTTACCTAAGGATAACATGAACATTCAATTATGTTCGTATATTTGTCTTGCACAGTAAATGCTACATTAATGGAGATAAATCAGGTTTTGTTAGTTGCTACAACTACTTTTACAACTTTGACATTACCTGTGGTCTGTTATGAGTATATCCCTAACCAAGAGTTCTCGATTATGTGCTCTAACATTTTTCTGAGCCTGTTCTTTAACGTTTAAAACAATGCGAAGCACATCTGCACATTTAACCGCAAAAAGGTTAGTACAGATTGTAGTCAAGTTCGTCTGAGTTTGATTTCCATTGGGTCGAACAAGGATTGATTGGGAGTTGGGACATTTGCAATTTCATAAACCCGGTAGTCCACAATTGCCTCTTTGTATCCTAATCATCTTGCCGTAGCAAGTGTTGGTAGACGACACCCTTCGTAGGAGACGTCTTGGAACGACCTTTTTCGATTACTCTAATCTTTGTAACTCTTGCTTTCAGCATTAAGCTCATCAAGATAGACCCGTTCTGGTTTCATCTATAAGAATTCAAACATGTCGATGCATCCATACAATATTATCACCATTTGATTCATACTTTTTCGAAATTATTTTTTCACATACGAACTATAGGATCGGGCAAACTTTGACCTTAAACAGTCAAAAGAGAATGGAGTATTATGTAATTACAAGGAAGTAAACCAGTAACACAAAGTCTTATCAACTAGTAACACAAAGTCAAAAGAGTATTCGTGGAACTTGGAAGATTCTTTTGGAGATTTCTCATATTATCACTGATATTAAAATCGATCTTTCCCTTTCTAAAGAGTAAATTTTACTCATTCTTCTCGAAAGGATGATATAGGTTGGTTTTATTCTAGAGGACTAGGGGTGGCAATCGGGTCAGTCGGGTCGGGTTCGGGTCGGGTCATGTCGGGTTCGGGTCGTATCGGGTCAGACAACCCTTTCGGGTCGGGTCGGGTCGGGTTCGGGTTGTTATCGGGTCGGGTCATTTTCGGGTCAAATGATACATCGGGTCGGGTCGGGTTTGGGTCGGGTCGTAATCGGGTCCGGTTATTTTTTCGCAATATTTCAATATTTTTCCATTAAATCTAGTTTTAAATTATTATTTGGTTTAATTAATTAATTATTAAGTCAAACATATCAATTTAAACAATAAATCACTTTCATTTTGATCATTATTAAGGTTAATAATGGTCAGAGCGTCAATTTAATCGGGTCAATATCGGGTCGGGTCAATGTCGGGTCGGGTTCGGGTCGGGTTCGGGTCACTGATTTTCGGGTCGTCAACGGGTTACGGGTCGTCATCGGGTCGGGTCGGTTTCGGGTTGCAGTATTCTCGGGTCGGGTCGGGTCGGTTTTGCTCGGGTTTTGGGTCGGGTCACTCGGGTCGGGTCAGACTTGCCAGCTCTATAGAGGACCCACTTAGTTTTCTTTCCTTATAAAAAAAAAAATGGTACCTCAAAGGTTTGCTACTTTTTTTTGTATTAAATACCCACCTTTTCAACCCAAAAACTTTAAGTGACCATAATTCATGCTTCTACTTATGAGTTCATAATATAACGATTCATTTTTTCAAATAGCTCGTCATTTCGAGAATTACATTGGAAAAAAAAATGATCGAGTTTGGAAAACGTGAGTAAGAGATATGACTGCCCAAAGTTTAATTTAATAAAAAATACTTTGACATACATGAACTCTGAGATACGAGTTCCGATTGCTACGGTTTTTTTTCAAATCGTAGTTCTCGAAAATACGAGCAGTTTAGAAAAAAAAACGTCATATTCTAAACGTATAAATATGAGTTATGGTCACTTTAAAAAAAAAATTGGTTTGAAAAAAAAGGCAATTCATGCAAAACGGCAAATCTCTAAGGGTAACACGTGAAGTTTATGAAAGAAAAACTAAAAATACAACCAATTAGTGAAGTATGTTTTAAGACGAAGATATCCGTCATAAGAATAAAACGGGTTAATATCACCCAAGTTGCATATATATGACATATCTTTTGCATTTTCCCCGTGTATTCTGAATAATAGATGCATAATAGATACGTGTAATATGTTCGTCTTAAGGTTCAAATAGATGCATAATAGATGTGTAATATGCTCTTATTAACCCGCCTTAAACTTAAGATAAATTTCCGGTACTTTGTCATCCACGAGAATGGAAGAAAGAAATGGGAAGCTTTGGCACATCTCAATTATACAATTCGACAATAATAACAACAGATCTCGTAAGCATCAACAAAATAAAAAAATTAATAACAGAAATCATTGAATCAACAAATCAAAACATAGAAGATGCGAATACCAACATTGGGTTTGGGTTCTTGGCTTCATACCAAGGTTGTCGACCCTCTTCTCCTCATCCTTCGCAGGTTTCTTCTTCTTCTTTCTTTTCTCTTTTCCCATTTTCTTTTAAAATATTATTTTCACCGTCTCAGTCATTTGTTTACTTTTTTTTATAATCCGTATGATATTTTAATTAAAGGTAAACAAATGAACGAGATGAAGTTTATATTAACAATATCTCAAGCAATATCCCCATATCACAAGAGCATATCAATATCCCATGATCAAATCAATTAAGTGATCATATTATTAACAATATCTCAAGCAATATCCCCATATCACAAGAGCATATCAATATCCCATGATCAAATCAATTAAGTGATCATATAATTGTAAATATAGCAAATATGTATTGTATTCTCTAAATAGCTTTATTGTATAAGAATCCTACCCTAATTGATTGTATAGCTCTGATACCATATAAGACAATGAGGTTTTTGGAGAAATGTTACGGGGACAAAAAAACAATTGTGTGAGAATATAACATATGCTTGATTATCTCGGCATAGTTTAGAGATAGATATAATGTTACGGGAAATTTTAGGGACATGTAATACGTTAGTTAATTTGACCGAGTTTAAATTGAAAGTACCTATATTGGCAATTGGTAGGCCGGAACCGTCTCCAATGAGGAGTTCATCCAGGCCTTTGTAGGGAGAGTGGAACTTGAGTGTGTCCAGGTCATGAGTCACGTGGTGACTCGCACCACTGTCCAGGAGGTAGCCAGGGGTAGGGGCTGGGTTGCCACTGGTCATAGTCGCGGTGTTGGGTTGTGGAGAGGGTTGGTGGTGACGGTTGGGTGGTGGGGCAGGGAAGGTTATGTTGGGAAACAGACGGCGGAAGAGCGGGCAATTGGCAATGACATGCCCAGTTTCACGGCAACATTGGCATCGGCCCTTGAAAGGGCGAGGGTGGGAGTGGCTGTTTTGGTGTGCAACGGATGGAGAGTGGTTGTAGTGGGTGTTAGAAGAGCGGTTGTAGAATCGATTTTGATTGTTGTTTTTGTATGCAATATTGGCAGACGGTTGGAAGTGGTTGATGCTCGGGTTGTGCTTGAAAAGCAACTCGTGTTGTAGCAATTTTTCGTGGAGTGCCTCGAAACTAATAGGTATGTCCCGGGCACGTACCGCATCAATAACGGGTTTGTATGTTTCATAATCGAGGCCTTTTAGGACTTTGGAAACAACGTCCTCGGGATCAATTATTTTGCCCAAAAGAGCTAGTTGATCTACGCAGGTTTTGACGGAATGAACGTAGTCACTTATTGTTTGATCCGTAGTTTTTACTATCGAATCAAGTTTTTCTTTTAATTGTTTTATATGAATACGGGATGGGTTTGCGCAGGTTTGGGCAAGAATATCCCAGGCTTCCTTTGCGGTTTTGGCCCGAACAATTAAGGTTTGTAGGGCAGCGGTGATGGTGCCCATGAGAGCACCTAGAATGAGTCCGTCTTGTTTTAACCAAGACATATTAGCGGGGTTGGGTGTTTCTTGGCCGGTGGCAGTGGTGATGGTGGGAGCAGGGGCTGGGTTGGAGCCATCCAGAAAACCGAGAAGACTCATGCCAAAGAGTATGTTGGTAAGTTGGAACCGCCAGGTTGTGTAGTTAAGCGGATGGAGTTTGACTACGTGTGTGAGGTTGGGGGCTGTGAGAGGTTGGGCCGCATCGTGAGGGTTGGAGACAGTGGTGTCGGAATTGGTGGTGGTCATGGTGAGAGTTGGGTGGGTGGTGTGGTGTTTTTGTCGTTTGAATGAGCGACGGTGAGGGCGTAGTGTGTTGGATCGATTGAGGCTCGATGATACCATATAAGACAATGAGGTTTTTGGAAAAATGTTTTGATAATTTTATTTACTGATGGATGTACAATTTATAGTAGAGCTATACAATCAATTAGGGTAGGATTCTTATACAATAAAGCTATTTAGAGAATACAATACATATTTGCTATATTTACAATTATATGATCACTTAATTGATTTGATCATGGATATTGATATGCTCTTGTGATATGGGGATATTGCTTGAGATATTGTTAATAGTTTATCCATAGAAACTCTGTCGTATTCTTGATCTATGTTGTTTTATTGTAATTAGGGGTGCTGAGCCCAAACAATTGGCCTTTTCATCAGCTCTTGGATTTACTCTTGGTGTTTTCCCAATATGTGGTAACTTTTTACTACTTTTTACCTTCTTAATTATTACTCTCCTATTTGTTTGTAATTTGTCATTTATTCTGTGATTAGGTTTAGCATTTGTGTATTAATGTATGATGCATTGAATTAATAATGCAAAGTTGGAGTAACTGTGTGAATTGATAAATTGCGGGTTCGAATTCGTCTTCCTTCGATATGGGTACTTACCTTGTGTCTCCTTTGACACCGAAAAAAAGCAGGAAATTTCGGGTTTCCTATGATGATTGAACTGCTTGCTAGTATAAATGGGTGTCTTGTATTGAAGTTAGTTTCTGATTAATCGTCTTTGTTATAATCAGATATGGTATACTTATGGAGTTATGATTACGATCAAGTGGATAACCGATTCATAGTGTTTATTTTAATTGATGTTCTGATTTTGAGTTTTGAACGTGTTCTTCTCTATTGCTCCATTTTTGTTCTTCCAAATTGGTTTATTATTTTGGAAATAGGAATATTGCTTGCATTGCCTAGGTAGTGAGATGAAACCCAAATTGTTTGGGACGATATAGGGGTAATAATCAGGCCGTTTAACATTTTTTTGTATGTCAAAAACAATCTTAGATT
Organism: Heliosperma pusillum; assembly: GCA_022085475.1. Classification (NCBI taxonomy): domain Eukaryota; kingdom Viridiplantae; phylum Streptophyta; class Magnoliopsida; order Caryophyllales; family Caryophyllaceae; genus Heliosperma; species Heliosperma pusillum. Next base: position 28,099 of record JAIUZE010006907.1, read on the forward strand.
AACGGCAATTGGAAAAAGACTATCTTATTTTATTTTATTTCAAACTGCCTTTGCTTTCATTTTTGTTGTCGAAAACTATGAATATGACGAGTTCTAGTCAACTATCGGGCATTGACCTTATTCACACATGGCGAATCTCCTTTTTGGTTGATATCCCCTTTTTTTCCTCTAATTTCCCTCCTTGCAAAAAGTAAAACCTAGCTACTACCTTCCTATTGTCATCTCGAACAATTTTCTTTCCTCTTCCTTTTCAACTATTTACATGCTGGAACTATTTCCAGTTTTTCACCATCACCAATAATTTTCTTTAACACAAGAAAACTCGATTGAGGCACTGAGGTACATTCGACCCCCCTTACCCCCACAATTGGCGGGAGCCATTAAGGCATGGGGGTATTGTTTTTGTTGTTGTTTATGTTGAAAAGTCGATTGGCCCCCTCTAATAGATGATAAACATCAACCCCATGAAACATTAGTATCCAACCTACGCTAATCATCTTCTTGGATTGTTGAACTCCAAGATGTTGAGTAGGCGATGGGGTAGCTACAATTGCATTTCATCCTTGCAACTAAATTATTGCTTCAGTTTGAGGACCCCTCGACGTTATGAAACTGAAAGTAATGGCAGAAGTTAGCCATGGACATAGGGGGAGGATTAGTTGACAGTTGTGGAGGGTGAAGAGAAGTAGTGCATTAAATAAATTTAGGTGGGATTTGAAATAGGAGGGAAAAAAGGCGGAAATCAGCAAAAACGAGATTCCAAGCATGTAAACAAGGTCAATGTGGACAATTGACCAACACTTGCTGGATTCGTTTCTACAACAAAAATAGAAAAGTAAGGTAGTTAAAGCAAAAATAAAACAAAATAAAGTACGCTTGTTCCCAATACGCCTAGATATAAGGTCGTTTGCGACAAAAAAAAACAAGATGAAATAGAAAACCTATTGATAATATGACATACAGTTTTATGTTAACCTAGTATTAATGCTGACATGTATTAGAAAAATAATTCTCAACTCAACTGTAAAACGGTCTCAGATAAAACATGATGGTCAAGTGTTTTTTCGTGGTTACTCTAATTTCTTGGCTGTCATATAATGTAAAACGGTCTTTTAAGAGGGTTGTGTAAAAAAGAAGACTAAAATTAGCCAACAATGCTGTCTTATCTCCTACTGATATTGCCATGGTGATTTTAGTACTTCCTTCAATAAAAATAGCACATTTTGGTGCAACCGTATAGTGCTAAGCCTGACAGGTCTTCATGCGGCTTAAGCTTTCATATCCAACTAGTTTTAAACCCGTGCAAATTGCACGGGTATGTTGTTTTAGGGATTCTTATATTAAAATTGTAAATATAGATTGTTTATTGAGCAATTTTTTCGTTTTAAATTTATCTACAAATTGTAAATATAGATTAAGTTTTATATTAAATAAATATCTCATTTTAATTTTATCTACAAAATAAAGAGTAATGTTTTAAATTAAAGCAAAAAAATTTCCTACTTTTTGTTTAACAATTTTATTTTGACAACGTAATAAAGTGAGTTACAAAGAAGATTTTGGATTTGAATTAAAACTTTCGCTTGGAAATAGTATAAATGATATATTAGAGTCAATTGGTTGTGTGGTTGTTATAGTACGATACGTCCTCTTGTTAGTTAAATTCTCATTTGTGACGGGCATTATCCCTCTTAACCTTAAAACGAATCAAATACGTACCAAATCACCCAATTTGTTGCATAAAAAATACCAAAAAAATTGTCTTTATTGGTATCATGTAAAGATAGTGCCCGTCTTAAGTAAGACGTGATATAAAAACAAAAAAAATAATAGCAAATTTTATATTGATCTATAAACCATGGTCTATGGACTATCTACGGCCCAAACAAAACCTTCGGATCTATTCATATACTCCATATCTGAATATGATATTCGTCGGATATAAAAAAAACCCTATCTTACCCCCACACACAAATTACTCTGTTTTTCGCCTCTCATCCTCCCTCACTCTCTCAGCTCTTTCTCTAATTCTCACCCAAAACCTTTAAAAATAGTAGTCCACAATTAATAACTATTCCTTGAATATAATACTCATCGGCTAATTGTATGTAATGATGTTTTGTTTCCTTTTTTTTAGTAATATCAGTTTAAAGAATTTTATAATCTAATTTTATTACTTATTCGATTTTAGTAAAAATTGTTTCAATTTTTTTGTTTATTTTTTTTCTAATTCATATTTATTTTCTAGTATTTTTTTCTTCGTTTTTTCATTTTTTTCATACTTTTATTCATAAATTTCAACCATAAGTAATTAGTTGGTTTTTTTTATATAAGCAAAATATTTCATGCAAATAGAAAAAAAATAGATCTACGATTTTTATATTTTGCAAAGTATTTACTTTTATAGAACATTATGTTCTTTCACTTAAAATTTTGTTGTAGTATAATTATGATTTTTCTTATAATATTAATACTTTTGTCAGTAATTATTTTCAAGTTTTTATAATAACAGCAGAAGCCTTCAATGTTTTGTATTTTGTGTGACTATATTGTAATATAATTGTGACTATAGTCAATTAAATATGATTGAGATAATTGTTGTAATTATAATTATTTAAATTTAGTATAATACTCCCTCCATTCAACTCCACACTACACATTTCTTTTTTCACGTTTGTCAACGCGTGTTTTGCGTCGTAAATATAGTTCGCTACGTATTTGCAAAAATTATACAAGTTAGATATTTTTAATATACTCCTAAAGACGAATCAAACAAGATCCCACATGAATATATTTTCTCTTATGTATTAGCCGGAAATTGAAAGATTCTTCTTACTTGTAAATAGTGTCAAAATGAGAAATGTGTAGTATGGAGTTGAATGGAGGGAGTATGTAATTATATAATATATGCCGCTGTATAATATGTCATACTTATATGAATTTTGTATCTAAAGTATTGTATAATAAAGAATGAAAATCTAATTAATTCCTATATAGAAAGTGGGCTTAAAAATCAGTAAAAAAAACAACCTTTGACATTTTGACTTTCAACTACAGAGTGACACGTAGGCTCTGTGGTTGTTGTTTTAATAAATAAGGATAGGTGCTTAATAATCTTTAAGGCCAGTGTTTTTACTTTATAGTTTATACTTTATAGATAGAGGGATATATGGGTTGTTTAAAGTCACCCATCGCTATGGCCTATGGTACAAGTAAAGCATTCAAAATTCTGGATTGCAAAATTTATTTTGGGCTCTCCAAAAGCTACATGGAATGCAGCTTTTGTTCTGGAGAGCAAGTTCATTGTGAATAAAGTATTATATGAGATGGTCGCAGCAACTCATAAATCCTACAATTTGAGATGATAAACTCATAAGAATTTGGGAGACCTTTCATATAGACTCACTGGGTCATGATATGTGTGTTCAATCATGCACTGTGTCAACTTTTGTTCTCATAACGTATCAATTCATGTCACGTTGTTTGTAGTAGAAGTTCTCTTTTGATTGGTGATGAATGCAAAATGGTGTACTCTGGTTACCTTTACTGAGTAATTGTAATCCATGACAGGAGTTACCGTTTTCCTATGTGGGCTAGCTATCACAATGCTGGGATCACGTTGCCATGCTCCCACTGTGTTGCTAACTAATTTTGTGGCAACTCCAATAGAGTTGAGGTACAATCTGCTTTGGATCTTACATGTCTTCCCTGCTACGTGCATTCTATTTCGTAGATGGAGTTTTTATTTATTTTTTTACGTGGTGACACTAGTACACTACTATTATAGTTCCGCTGTTGATACTTAATAGTATCTCTGCCGTAGTTTTATGTGTGATCTGTATGATTGGATATACAAAATCATTGATGGCATGCACGTTGTATTTGATGGGATGAGATCACAGGACTATATAAATTCACATTTTGGGTGTATCTTGCTCAATTTTTTGTGTTTAGCAAACTAGAACCTCATATTACTTTTATATTTAAAGCGATGCCTAAAAAATATGTTCCAGGTTTTTACTGAATACAATTATTTCCTGCTCATTAACTCATAGCTTGTTTGAGTTGTAGTCTCATTGTACCCTTCTTGCGACTTGGGGAAACTATATCTGGAAGCTCCCATTTCGCTTTAACTTCCGACGCTCTCAAAAAGGTCTTGACTGGCAAAGCTTCAACTGAAGTTCTTCTGAGCATTTTCCATGCGGTATGTATACCTTATAATTTGTCTTCTTTTTGCCTTGAACTTATCCAGTACTTACCTGATCTCTTTAGGATTGCTACGTTGTAGTAAGCGAATTTGGTTTCCTGTGGTTAAGATATTTGATGCTCAACCTTTTTTTTTCTTTTTTTTTTAATCAATTGCAGATGCTGGGATGGATCATTGCGACACCATTTATCATTGCCTTACTTTATGTCCTACTTTTGCCTTGTTTCAAGGTTCTAGTACGGAAATTTAAGTCCTCTTCATCAAGCCCTAAGAAACCAAGCTCAGAAGTCAGGCTTAAGGTGAGGGATACCTGATGAAATATTATTTTCTTCAGTTGGATCAAAAGTTTATAGGTCATCTAGGTTTTAGCTGAAGGCCTTGCACTATAGACGTTGAGTTGCTCGAATTTGTAGGACATGTAGCTGATTCTCTCTCAGTTCTTGTTCATGTGAGAACTATGTTACTCAGACTCGTCACATTACCCTGTTTACCATGTCGAACACTCGACATTCGTAAAATTGTACAACACCTGGATACTTTGTTTTAAACTGCCAGAAAAAGGTTGAGTCTGACACTCAGACAAACCCAGTGTTGGATGCTTGTAGTCGTGTCTGAGTAACATGGCGTGTGAATCCCCTAAACTTAATACTACACAAGAATCAGTTGAAAACATGATATGCTGTATTGTAGCATTATCTGAAAGAAGAGCATCAAGATCAAAAGGCGGGGGCACGGAATATGGCTGATTCTTCTGAAATGGCTGAGTTGTTGGTTCCCTTGCGTTCTTCTCAAAGCGTTGAAAACTAATGTTAATTATCACTCATTTTACCCCTTGTACCTGCTGAATCTTAATGCAGGAAGCACTATAATGCTTCATATAAAACCATTTTAGTCTCATAATGCTCTTGTATAATTAATTAATCGTGTACTTATGTCATGTAAATCTCTAGCAGTTTGAGACTGTATGAATCTTATATATAATCATATGAAGGTCGTAAGATTAACGTAAATAACATCTAGTCCGTCAAATCTGTACAAAATAACTAATCAATTATGTCATGTAGATGTGATTTCTCCAGTATTGTTCCGAAGCTAAACTTGTCAAATTTCAGTTGATTTCATCAAACAGTATGAAACAACACAATTGGTTTCAAAACTCGACCCTTTTTTTTATTAAAAAAATAATGTTCAAAACTTTTAAAATTAGCAAGACAAGGTTGCCTCAAACTTATCTAGTGAAATAGGTTCGTGTAGGATTAGATTTTTCGAAAGTTGAGGAATTGAAGACATAACGCTTCAATTGGTTCGTTCAAAGGATTGCACAACCGAACAACTACACTATAACAACTACGGCCATCAGAAATTGTGTTTCTTTGTTACCGAGCGTAATATACGTTGCTACCGCTAACTGAATGTTCTACTAGAAATCACGCAAGCGGAGATTGTGTGTTCTTTTATTAGTTTCGGGCATTGTTGTTAAAATCGCGATCCGGCGATCCAAGTAGTGAAAACGATCCAAATTGCCATAAAATCGTTTCGTGGTAGCATCGGTACATGATCGTTCATGATCGGGTAGGATCGCATAGGATTGATGGTAAGATCGTAAGAACACTATTTATGTTCTGATTTTGTGAGGTGGTTGCTATTTTATAATTACAATTCTTAATTAAAGGTATAAGGAATATATTGATATGATAATGAAAATTTCCAATCAATAAGTAGACTTAAGACATTATGTATCACAAATTATACCAATTTTTTTATATAAACTTGTTTATCCAAGCTATTTGTAGGATCTTACGATCCTCGATTCGATCCTATGACCCCATCTTCGATTTAAGTAGAATCCCGATCCTGACAACATTGGCTTCGGGAAATATGATCTGATGTTCCCCTAAATAGTTTTAAATCAAGTCTATTTCGCTAATTTTTCTATCAGTATGTCTCTTAAGAGACGGTCTCTCAATAAACTTATTGAGAGACTAATTACAAATTGATGGAAAAAAGTATCAAAATAGGTGTGTATACTATAAAATGAGGTACTAATAAAAATGGTTACAGTGTATGATAAAATATGTACGATTGTTATGAAAACATATATCAATTGAAAAAAAAACAATTTGAGTCAAAAGTAATAATAAAAGGAGTACGAAAAATTGATAAAGGGGTACGACAAACGTGGTGTCTCAATAACTTATTGATAGACCGTCTCTCCAAAGTTTGTGTGTTTTTCTATTTTTGATCAACATACTAAATTCTAAAAAATTAAAATGAAAAAAAAAATCATATCTACGATATTAAGTTTTTTTTTTCTTTTCTTTTTTGGTAACCATGTAAGAGCATCTCCAATGGTTGGAGAAAATGACTTGCTTGCAAATAAAAAACATTTTAAGCTACTTTCTCAGTCATTGGAGTGAGCCACATAGACTAACTCAACTTCAGCTACTAGCTCCATGGAGCTACTAGCTCAAATGGACCCACAAAGAAAATAAGTCCATTAAATGAATACATGTGGGTCCATTTAAGCCAAAATTGTAGTAGCTTACCATTGGAGACGTTTGTTGCTTAAATGTGTAGTATCTTAAAAATATAATGTGAAAAGTTAAGCTAGTAAGGTTGTTACTTACCATTGAAAATGCTCTAAGAGCATCTGCAAGTGTGAGTTTTCACCTCCTCATTTACCTTCTCTCTCTTCTAATGGGGAACCCCACCATTGCACCAACATTACCATTTTTATGGGGCTCCTCTATTTTTAGAGGAGGTTCCCATATAAAATCAAGGCATAATTTTTTTTTTTTTTGGGAGGTTCTCAAATTGTTGTAGGTAAATTAATAGGGTATTGCTCTTTCATGGACATGATTTACTCAATCATGGACATAATTGATCAATTTACCCCTCTCATTTCAACCCCAAATTTCTTTCTCTATTCAACCCCCCTTTGAAATCTACCAGGCCACCTCCCCCCACCCCTGCCACCGCCCTTCTCCGCATCTAACCGTCCACCGTCGCCGCCTTCTCTCACCTTCCTAGACCGGCGATTCCACCGCACCGATGCCCAACCACCTCTCTCGCCTCCTTATACACATCCAAATAGATGTGCTGACCACCTCAGGCCACCACCGTCGCCCACCTTCGACGCTTCCGCCTAAACGACCATCCCACTGGGCCCCTCCCTAGCCACCCTAGTCCACCGCACTAACAGACCACCGCACGCTGCTCCTTCTCTCGCCTCCTTAAACACATCTAAATAGATCGGTTGACTACTTCAGGCCACCACCGTCGTCCATCTTCAATGCTTATGCCGACCAGATTCCTACCGCCACCACCAGCCCCCTCTCCAGCCACCCTTTCCCCATGAACCCTGATTTCATAATTCCTAATTTTTTCTAACTCTAATATATATAGCCATTACATAATTATTAATTATAGTTTGATACAAAGAATAAATAAAGCATCATGAAGTGAGAATCATTGCTTTGAATATGAGAATTATGATTATAATTGAGTAATTCAATAAGGATTTGATTAATTTTAAGGATAGAACATGAAATAATTTGTTATTTTTTGTTTACTAGCAAAAGGGTAAAGTATGTAATTTTTGTGGTAAAATGTTCATGAAAGAGTAAAAGTTGTCCATGAAAGAGCAATTACAAATTAATATTGTTGGGAAGCCTCATTATTGCGGAGGTAGATGAAAAAGTTAGTGAAAAATGATGTGACGAATAACAAAAGGAGATAAATTACAGTAAGTGGATTGTACCTCTGATGTACTACTACATATAATGTAGTTTTTGAGCATTACAATAAAGTTTTTGAGTATAGTATCAAAAAATTATGAGTTATACTAAAAAGTTTTTTAGTTTATTAATTTGAACATTAAACTCAAAAAAATTAAAATAAAACTCAAAAAATATTATATATAAGATGTAAAATGTAATTTATAAACTTTAAAAAGCTCGAAAAAAATGCACAAAAACTCAAAATCAAACTACTCTGAGGTAGTACCTCCAATGTATAATCTTTTTTCTCGATAAATTATGGGGCACCTCACCTTTAGAGTTTTTTTTTGGGAGATCTCATACCTTAACTCCATTTGTATTTCTTTATTCATGAATATCTTCAAGCCAGCCATTACCCATTTCCTAAGATTAAACTAAACTGAAGCGGTGAATCTTTCCTTACACATTGCCAGTTTGCCAGTTGCCACTACACTGTCTACACTGTCTACACTACACTTTCCTTCATTTACAAAAATTTATAAAATAATCGAATATTTAGCCACTGTATTTTCATCCATCTAAAACCCTAATTTCAAACAAAATCCCCAATTTGGGGGAATTCTAATGCGCATGAGCACTCAAATATGTCACCAGTAATTAATTCCACTCAAAATGCAAATGTAACGAACAACAACAACGACAATATGATGGAAGAAAGATACTATGAATCAATTATATTTTCTGGACCAATTGTATTTACTTTGATCATATTGTTCTTGTTTTATTTCTTTTATCTTCGTCGTCATAGTGTTGATTGGTCATCCCTCCGCATGCGCCAATCTCGCTTCGATTCCGCTTCCGCTTCTGCTGCCGCTGCTGCTGATGATTTGGTATTTGCTTACTGATCACTCACTTGCAGTATTTTAATAGTTGTTGTCTTATTACTTTTGTTGGTGTCTCATTCAATTGTTGTACTTTCTGAAGGTTTGGTACCATTGTCGACTTGTCATTCAATAAGTATAACCACAAATGATCCCCTACTCTTTTCTCGGTCTTTGTACCAAAATGAAAGGACAACAATTGACGGGGACGGAGGGAGTCGTTAATTTTGTGATTTACTGAAGGTTTGAGTGTTTGTTGTTGTGTTGTTAAGGTAAATGAAGTGGGATTGAAGAAAGAGTTTAGGGAATTGTTGCCTGTTATTATCTACAAGGAGAGTTTCACTGTAAATGATACTCAGTAAGTTGCCAATTATTTATGTGTTTTTTTATTTAAGTAAAGATTGTTTATTTTAATTGGGTTTGGTAAGGGTCAATTATACAAAATACAATGCAAAGGAATGTACTAATTGATTATGGTTGCTCAAGATATTTTGCTTACATAGGTTGAAGGTGTCAATGGCTATCACATCAAGTGATGTAGTTAGTTACTCCCATCTGATAATTGAAGGAGATAGTCTTTGTCTTATTAACTCAATTCGGAAGACTTCGCAAATTCCTTGTGAAATTTCGAGTATTATCAAGATGTGGTTTTAGACCTTGTCTTTTTCGATGAAGTGATGGTTAAACATTGCTTCCGAGAGTCCAATAAAGTAGTTGACTTTATGTCCTCGATTGGACATTTTTGTCCAAATCTTTCGAGGTGGTGAAAGCAGGTGGCTTTAACTCACCTCTTTTATCCGAAAGGATGAAATAGGTTGGTCTTATTCTAGAGGATTGATCTAGTTTTCTTACCTTATTAAAAAAAAATCTAGACTTGGCAACTGGGTCAATTGGATCATTTTGGATTTGCGAAAATTGGGGTTAGTTTATTGGATGCGTTTTTCTGAAGTTATTTAAGGATAATGGTCACTATGTGGCAATAGACATTCAGGTCGGATCAGATGGGGTTGGGTCAATTCGAATTTCAGATTTGCTTGGGTCCTCTGTTCGGGTGTGGGTTGGATTGTTTAGATCTTGTCTTCTGGTTGGATCAGTCAGGTCAGACCTTTCATGCTGGGTCAATTTTGCCCGGTCCATTCTGTACAACAACATATTAGCCCATAGTCAAGTAACATATTCCTTCCATTTCATAGGTTGTTCGAGGGGAAGTGACATCTGGACGTGTAAATTCTGTAAATTAAGGGGGTAATAATGGTATTTTGTTGCACTCAATTTTTGTATATGACCTTTAGTCAAATGGGACAGTATAAATGGTATGGAGGGATTTCAAAATTCTATTTCTCAATCCTTCGAACACTCACCTGCTTTATACTTGTAGGATCAATTGTGGTTATCTCATAACCAGACCCCAAATTAGTTCTTGTTTTAATGCTTTAATTTAATTGATGAATTGTGAAATTGGGTTTGAAATGGTGGATATCTGTTATAGTTTTGTTTGAAATGTTCTGGCCGCGTGAGCTAAGCAAAATCAAAGTTATATCACTTATGTACGCCTTCTGACACTCCTGAATATAGTGGCTCGATGGTGCTCCTTGTATACAGATTTACAGTTGGTAGAGCATGGTAGTGGACTTCCCTGGACTATGCTACTAACTTGATCATGTATATTTATCGCCTTTATTAAGTGGAAAGTGATATACTAGTTTGATGACTACTCAGTAGTCCATACTAATTAGTTACTAGAGATGATACAGTGCCATGTGCATGGTAACTCCCACGTACTCTGATTATTGGGATTATATCAGGGTATTTTTGTTGACATAGTGGCATGATTCCTTATAGAACTGGATTTGTGCTTTGGTAGACGAGGGAGTTGAAAACACTACAAGTTCTGGATTAATTTTGAAATAGTAAAAGGGTGCATGTGCTTGGACTTCCCTAGAATCTTACACGTAGCTGAAGGCAAGATCCAAAATGGGTGATGGTCGTACTTTATACTTGTTTGAATCTTGGTAACGTACACCGCTAACCAAATTATATTGTGCTTGAAAAGGGAATGTTTTTTTTTGTATCTTACTGCGTGTAGATCCAATGTTTTTTCTGCTTTGTTTTCATGATCATGGTTGCCATTTTGTGGTAAAGTTTTAAATTATAGAGGAACACATTCTACTTGTTATGTCTCTGGATGCGTAATTTGTGAAACTGTGTCATGGCGTGATTACAGTTATGCAGTTACAGTCCCAGCCTAGTGTTGTACCAGAAGCAACATGGAGTTGGATTTGGGCTGCTCAAACTGCTTGTCCTAGACTCCTAGTATATGTACCATCCTTCACTTATTTCTTTTGTCATTCAATCCTCTCCTCTTTTCCTGCTAAAATCTTGAAGCCATGGTTTACCTTTGCTTTTACTTTTGTTTTCGAATGTTGACAAGCTATGATACAGTCTAGAGGCCACCCTTCTAGCTTCCAAGTACAATCCATAAATATTACTCTCTACAATATACATATTGTAGGCTGACAGAGACTGACAGGTAACCTTTTATATGTTCAGAGGCTGTCTTAACCTCACAAGCCTCCTTCAACGTTTACCCTATAGGCAGTTTCCTTTACAGTGACTAAAGCGTAGAAAAGTTGAAGGGATGTCATGTATGTTGGACTCTGCATGAATTGCCAAACAAGATTCGTGAGTTTTGCACAACTGATAACTTTATCGTCATTCTCTTAAGTTGAAGATTCTACAATCAGGTCGCAGCTTGTGTGCTAAGTGACGCCGGCAGTTCCCTTTAAATTTGTAGGCTTTATACAGTGACCTTTTGTATAACTGAGGAAGGATTCAGCTGATACCATTAAATTAAATTATGTGCATCTTTATATTTATGGGACTTGTTGACACATGGATCATACTTGAAGATGAAATCATTTGATTTGGTTAACTTGTTGATATGGGGTCTCGGACTCCATGCACTATAGTGTACCGAAGTTACACCTTCGTAGTCTTGAACATCATGTTATGTTTTTCTCAGTACATTATTAGTGTATAGAAAGTGTAAGTCTATGTTACTTAGACCCTTTACTTTTGTCCCGCACCCTTTTTTGATAGAATATTATGTCTTACCCGTAACGGACACTTGCAAATTTGACATTTATCTTAGTGGAGACAGAACGGAGGCACGGTAGGGAAATATACTTAGTATACTTAGTTATATGTTATGATTTTCAACAGTCTAAGTCTTACCTCCTGTATATCTCTCTATAATACTTCAAGGTATCTAATTTATCACACTACATTAACCCTCACTGTACGAGTGTCCTCCTATCAGGGCAGAGTCCACATTTTCAGGAATTGAGGTGTGAGAAGTTCAATACTCGGATTCGTACCGGCCTCTCACACCCAAACCGTGTCCGAGTAGATAGTTAGAGACGTGATGCATAAGCAGTTTAGGTCCGCGACATGTTAAGCTGCTTATTCAGCCGAAACCGCAACCAAGTTTTAGTTCCAACGTGATTTTGGGTCGATTACTATTTATTTTCCTAATATCGTTTTCCTTCTGCAATATGCCAATATCCTCAGTAGCCAGTTTCACATTTTTTTTTTGACACAGTTTCACATATTTAAGAACTTGAAGAACATTACAGTAAATGTTTTACTGCAGATGTTCAGTGTGCCTAGGAGATTACCAAGCAGAAGACAGACTCCAACAGATACCCGGATGTTGTCATACGTTTCACCTAACCTGCATTGACCACTGGCTTGCTACTCATACTACCTGTCCACTATGTCGTCTTTCCCTTGTCACATCATCCAAAGATCCACCAGAATCACATCTGGATAATCCATCCGATAGTGACAGCAGAGTTGACAGTGACCATAGTATTGACGGTGTACTAAATTCTGATAATCCTTCAGATAATGGAAGCAGGGCTGAGAGTGTCCATAGTGTTGACTTTGTACTAACTCCCGATAGTCATCCTTCTGATAATGGCAGCAGAGTTGACAGTGTCCATAGTGTTGACGGTGTACATCTACAAAGCAGGCTGCAGGTATCGTGACACTTGATTTAGTTTTTATACCGGATAAATCAGAGATGTCACAATGTCTTGTAGAGGAGGAGATAGCTAGAAGTTAGTGATCCGATTTTAGTCATATGCGACAAAATCACAAAATAGTCCGATGGTTGTAAGTGATGTTATTAGATTCTCGCAATCCCACTGTATAACATCATGTTGTTGGAAGTTGTAACATGTAGGAAGGAAGGTTGAGTGCTACCATCTCAAGTGTAATTTATACTGCGAAGATTTCTCTCCTTGTACTCAAAAGTTCAGTGCTATCCTATACCGTCCAGAATTTTCAAATTTCAGTGAAGCATTTCAGGTTTTCAATGCAGGAAGATTATAATTTGACTTGTAAAAAGTAAAATGGGATCTTTCATATCATTTCCCAACTTTTATTTCAATTTTTCCCCCTTTTAGTTGAATGAGCCACAAGCACATTACAATATTTGAGGGAGGGGGAATTCGACTTCTGTGGGTTGCTTTAACCAATAGATTGAGACATTCTCGTTTAAAAAGGTGGCCTTGTAAAGAATTGTGTAACGTTAGAATCACCGTAAAACAAATACTTGTGCCTCCTGGATGAAGATCGTGTGTCCGTCACTGGGAAGGCGTAAAAGATTTATATTTTCTCTCGATCTAAATGTTTGGCATTCCACCTCAATGAACAACAAATTGCGCAATAAGCTTATGCCACTCATTTTTTTGAGAGCACGTAGTAGTCACGTATGTACATTAATTTAATCATACACTCAGAAAATTGAGTGACACTAAGATTTTTAAGTGACACTATTATTATTATCGCAAATTCTTGTCTTAGGTGGACCATTTTCGTCTGATTATTTTATGGGTCAAATGTAACCATAATGGTCACACACTCACACCAGTGTTACAGTTTATGATAATTTATTTTTCAAATTGGTCTCATTTAACCGTAAAATAGTCTCTAAATCTCATCTTATTGTTTTATACGTAAACATAGCATGTTTGAAGGGAGAACAAGTGTACTCCTACTATAAATAAGTAAATAACCACGGTTATCCTCGAAATACGAAATACGAAATACGAAATACGAAATACGAAATACGAAATACGAAATCCGAAAACAGGCTGAATATGGCGCGAATATAGAAGCGCATAACCTAATCGACTCACAAATTCACTCTTCATCCGGCTATAACTGGAATTTCGGAAATTCAAACGATCATTACAATTATACTTCCTCCATTCAACTCCACTCTACCAAAATTTATTTTCACATTTGTCGAGACGGATTTTACACGGTAAATATCGTTAGCTACGTGTTTGCAAAAATTATAAAAGTTAGATATTAATAAAGTACTCGTAAAGACGAATCAAACAAGATCACACATGAATATATTTTTTACTTATATATTGAGAGAAAATTGCAATTATATGATCGCTTGTGAATAGTGTACAAAAAAGAAAGTGGTAGAGTGGAGTTGAATGGAGGAAGTACATCACTCGTTCATTCATCTTCTCTCTCCGTACACTGAAGCTTCACTAGTACAACAACAATGGAGGAATACTTGCATTACATGAAAACTCTCCGTACTCACATGAACGGTCTCTCTCTTTTTCTCTCTTCATTCATCTCACAATCTCAATCAACCGTAACTAACTCTGAATTTCTCCAAACAGATGTCGAAGATCAAGCTGCGAAGATTTCCGTCGAAGAGCAAATGCAAATCACTACTATTCACACTCTCGAAATTGATCTCAATTCCGGTTTTTTTCCTCGTCCTCATCTTCTTCTTCTTCTTCTTCTTCAATTCTTCATTTTTTTCATGCTTTTACTCTATTTTTAAACCGCGAAATTCAATGATCTTCCTAGATTATTGCGATACTGCTGTTTTTTCGTCGATTTTTGCTGTTACGAAGTTTATATGCTTGAAATTAGTATCAGAGAAAAATGCGTTGTGTTGATTATATGTCAGTTTTGTTGCGATGCCGTCTTTGTAATTAGCGCCGATTTAGTTGAAAATTGTACGAGAAATTTTGATTTGAGCTCATGTCGATTTTGATATGTTATTTACTCGGACATTGATTATAATCTTGCTCGATACAAATTGGACTTGATATGAGAAAATCGCCTAATGTTTCTACCGCATGCTTGCTCCTCAGTTATCTCGTCGATGTTCATCCTGTTGTAATTAGCGCTAACTTCATCTGAATTATCTTATTATTTTTGCTTCGTCGATGTTCATCTTGTTGAAATTAGCGCTAACTTCATCTGAATTATCTTGATTATTTTATGCTCATGTTGATTTTCATGTTGTGCTGATGATATGTGATTGAATCCGACACGGATCATAAGCTTGCTCGATGCTTTAATTGGACTTGATATGTCAAAATTACTTCAACATTTTTGCCGCGTGCTTGCTCCTCAGTTATCTCGCTGGTGATCATCTTGCTGTAATTAAGATGATGATTGACAGTTGATTTAGTTAATTAGCGGTAACTTAGAGTGATTTTGTGTTCATAATGATTTGTGAATCCGGCCTTACTTATAATCTATATACTTTAACTAGATTTGATATGAGAAAGTAACCTAATATGCTCGCCCTCGAGCATTGATGTTAGTCCTGTCGTAATTACCTAATGTTCGAAAAATTCGTAATAGTTTTGTTGCGTGCTTGACTGCTTGCGCTGCAGTTACTGGTAGATGTTCATCTTGTTGTAATTAGCGCTAACTTTGTCTGACTAATTTATGCTCATGTTGACTTTCATGCCTTTGTGGTGGAATGGGAGTACATCTAGCACTTATTATAAGCTTACGTTATGCTTAATTCCTTAATAGGACTTCGTATGAGAAAATTACGTATTATTTTTGCTGCTCGCCTTAGGCTTTAGTGGTAATTGTAGAGTTCTGCTCACGAAATACGATGTTCATCTATGTACATTATCTGAGAATATATTGGGTATAATATAAGTCGGTCTCAATATGAGGAAACTGCTTTTGAAGGACTCAGCATCGGCATTGATATTCAAGCTAGGCAGTCGATACAGCAAACCTTAAAAGAATATTAGAACTAATTAGTCAGATTTTACATGAGATTATGTGAAGATTGAGATTTATATGAGAAATGGTGAGATTGCGTTCATGTTAACTGGCTTGTTGTAGTGGTGATACCTGAGCAAGGCGGATTGAATTACAATTGGACTCATGTTAATTTGCTTGATGTAGTGGTGATGCCTGAGAAGGCCGATTGAATTAGAATTGGATTTTCATAGAATTACGAAAACTTGTTCGCTTTACTCTGTAAGAGTATTAGAGTTTTAATTAGACCTTACACTAGAAGATTGTGTTTCATTTGTTTAACTGAAAAGTTACGTCGATCTATATGTTATGATGGTTTAGCCAAGTGTGAAACGAAGCGGCTGACGGAGGAGACTGAGCAGATGGTGAAGAGTAGAGGTGATATGTGTTCCAAAATTCTTGAGAAGCAGAAAAAAGTTATGACCTTGGAATCTGATTCCTTCAACCTCTCACAGGTGAGTTTGGGTTTGTTCTTTTAAACATGTTTGGTGTCTTGAATTTCATTATAACAGTGGATATTGATGAACCGGGGAAAGGTTGTCTCAAAGTGTTACGTGTCAATAGTGCCGACTAAAAATGTTGTTCATGTCTGTTGGATAGTTGTTGATCCAAGTTTCATAGTGACAGTAGATTTGACCCAAAAAAAACGGGTTTTGGTGTAGAACTTGGTGCTCTCATCGAAGTTTGTGGTGTTCATGCACGTTTATCTGTATTGACAGATTATCAGTTTGAGACCAAGTGGAGATTGACATAATTCAATTTGTAATTGACATTCTGTTGAAGGTAGTCGCCTTTTGCTTGTCATTGCAGACTTTGGAACTTATCCAGCAGGAGAGGAGCAATTTTGCTGCTAAAGTTGTTGAGAAGAGGTAATGTAGGTTGTGGGTAATGCATGAGCCACGTCAATTTTTACAAGGCGACACTGTTAATCTGTGTGTTTTAATCGGCTTCCAGTTCTTATTATGCCAAAGTTTCTGAGGATATGATCACCAAATTGCAAGAGCAGAAGGTCGATTTTTTTTTCCTTTTGATTTATCGTCTGGATCTTCTATGAAACTGGGCCATTATTACTTATTTAGCGTCCTTATCGGTTATCTTACAGCACTGGCTGGATGAAAAGCTACAAAATGAGGTGATCATTCCACTTTACATAAAGAAGGCTGTTTTGTACATATTTTTTAGGACTACTTTTTTCTGTATGGTGATAGTGGCTTACCAGATTCTTACGACTTTTAATTTTAACTTCCTTATCAAAGAGCTAATTTTCCTATCGTTTAATGTAGATTTCTGAAGGAGATGATATGCAAACTGATGCAACTGACGGTATGTGTTCTTTATGAATGCGCCTTCATTTCTAGTCTTGTGATAGAGCTACTCTTATGAAATGCTAATAGCCAACTACCCTTACCCTGTAACCTGTACCCTTCGACCCTGCCACGCATAATCCTGATCCATAAACGAAAAAGAACTCCTACCATCATTTATATAATTGTGTCTCCTGCCATATAATAGCAGCCAGTTTATTTTTTCTTTGAAGAGGCATCTTGTTTTT
The DNA here is from genome assembly GCA_022085475.1 of Heliosperma pusillum. Taxonomy (NCBI): domain Eukaryota; kingdom Viridiplantae; phylum Streptophyta; class Magnoliopsida; order Caryophyllales; family Caryophyllaceae; genus Heliosperma; species Heliosperma pusillum. The sequence goes on from JAIUZE010006907.1 coordinate 45,568, forward strand.
TATTTTCTTTACTTCAATTCCAATCGTTTTTACATGCTTTTGGTTGTTCTGATTTTGCTCGATCAGCATTCCCCCAAAAAATTTTATTCTTAAGAGTCCTCATAACTCACAATTAGTTCGCAGAACATAGTATTATCGTTGCAAGACGGACTAGGGAACTTCTTATGTCATCCTTTACATTTGAGGTGACACTTAAGTTGCTAGGTTTCAGACTTTCAGCACACCAGTATTGTCTCATTGTCTGAGATGACAGCTCGTAGTGTTATCTTACCTTTAAAGATGATTCTATCCACTTTCTCATTTTTAAATAATGACGAGACTGGGAGGGCTCTATAACTTCTATTCAAGCTGATGCCTATTTTCTTTCTTTCTTTTCTTACATGTGTTTGTACATGATGAATATGACTAATCATTTTTGCAGAAATGCCAAGTAATGGATGCAATGTAGCCAGCAGTTTGGTATGCGTTTTGCAGTTGAGACTAGTGATGGGTTTCTACTTCTGCAGTATCACTGAACTTGGGAATATATAGGGAGACGAGGCAATGGAAGAAGTGCTTGCCAGGCTGCATGCTGCAGAAGCTAAGCTTCGTGAGATAACTCAATTGAGAACCAGACTGGTTGCTGAGAACTCTGAGGTTATGAGATTTTCTCCATCTTCTGATTCCTGCATTGGAAATCGATTAAAATGATGTTTGTTGCAACTTTTGTACCATCTTATTCATTTTATCTTTATCCTGTAGGACATCCTAGTACATTACCCCAATGCCTCAACGGCTCACATAAATAGCAGGGTAAAAGAGGGTAGGATGTACGCAGTTTTACCCCGAGTTGACAACAAAAACGTGTTTTTTTTGTCAGATTACCCATTATGGAAATTACCTCGCCTGCTGTGCACCAATTCACTTGCACGCTTTTATGGAAATTAGATTAATGATCCTTCTTTGAGAATAATAAAGTTAAGAGAAAACAAAAACTATGCTGACTCAGAATAACTAAATACATGATTTCCTGCACATTCTAAAATTTTCAATTTAGCACAACTGAGTTTTAATGTGTACTTTCGCTCACAGTTTGTTTTCATGAAAGCAAGCATATTTCCTTAGTGATGGTTTCTCTGCTTTTCCTTTCGTAATTAAGCTTAATTAACTGTTGACAGTTATCTTGGAAGCATACTTCTTCTCATTTCTGCGTTATATATACTCTCATTTCTCAGATGAAACAATCTATTGAGCAAATAGCACGTGAAATAAATGACCTCAAGGTAAAACATTGTCATTGAACATTCCATTCCCTTCTTTGAATTTCCTCAATTCATTATCACCCTCTTGATGATATTACAGCCAGAGCTAAGCGCCATGGAAATGATTACGCTAGAAGAGGAACACAAAGCTATATTGTCCGAGAAAGATGGTGAAGCGGAGTACATGCAAAGCCTGCAAAGCCAACTTGAGAAACTAAGGGTACATGTCTTTACCTGCTTTGTTTTGCATTTTGCTACATGCCCAGTAAACTATCTATTGTGCAAAAGTTTGAGTGGTGGAACCTTGAGTCAAGCACTAAGCAGTAGACCTGGCAAAACTGACCCGACCCGAATAACCCGACCCGATAAGGTTGACCCGAGACCCGAAAGCGACCCGGAATTGCCTGACCCGAGGATGACCCGAAACCCGAATTGACCCGACCCGACCCAGACCCGACCCGAACCTTGACTGACCCGAAAGAGACCCGACCCAAAATAACCCGACCCGAAACCACCGATCTACACACGACCCGATTTGAAATGACCCTAAATGACCCAATTTATTGTGATTAGGGGTGACAATGAGACGAGACGGCCTACGTGCAGCTCAAGCTCGGCTTGGTCCAGGTCGGCCCGTGCCAATTTGCCTCGACACGGGCTTGACTCGAAAACTAACTTGATCATTTTGACCTGAAATGGCCTAAATAAATCGGATATGTATCTAAAATAACCCGACCCAAAATGACCCATACTCGAAATGACCCAGACCCGAAGTGACCCAAACCCGAAAGCGACCCGACCCGACCCGACCCGAAAGATTGAGCAAACCCGAGATGACCCGACCCATATTGACCCGACCCAAACCCGACCCGTTTGATCCATTTGCCAGGTCTACTAAGCAGTAAGCAATGGCGATATTGGAAAAAAAAATTCAAAGATCCGTCCCGAAAAGCCAACAGAAAGTTTCTTGTAATTTTTTTCCAATGAAAATACAACATACTTACAACATAAGTTGTTTTTTTATTATTATTTTTAAAATATTTTACGGTTTCGTAATTTGTGTATAGATAGGTAAGTTTCTGTTCATTGCTCTATCAGGGAATTTCACATAAGGTCAAGTGTGCTTGCGGAGAAGAATTCAAGATACAAATGTGATTAATGTGAAGCGGGAAGCTAATCACTATTGTGGTATAATATTGATATGATATAGGCTCGTGGACGAATTTTAATTTTTTTAGCATTCTGTAATGTAAGAATTAAAAAGCTTAAGCGCCCATTCTTGGGAAATTAGTTAGCAAATCAACTTGAAAACTAGCATTGATCTCCAAATATGAAAACCGCTCATTTCGTTACTCAAAGTAGAAATAGAAAATGAATTGAGTGGGCACGTTGCTCGTCGCTTGTTGCTTATCGCTTGTATCGAGTTCAGTTTGCTCTTTACTTACAATTGCTGCGATTTTCTGATATCAACTTGCAATATCAACTATTTTCGGGATCTTGCGTACAGTTTGGCTGAAGAACCTTTCGTATTAGGGATGTCGCTGAGCTGTGGATTTGTGGATTAGTAGCACAGGTCTATCATCTGTAATTTGTATTTGTCAAGCAAGTTGAATTTAAGAACACAGAATAAGCTTGTAAGCCGCTTTTACGCCATGCCCTCACAGTCAGGTTAACCATGAGAAACTCAACACGTATAGGCTGCACAAAGTTCATCTCTCATGATCCCGTTTCAAAGCTAACAATCACGACACAGACCGACTCACAATTCTGGGTGCAAACAGTTTTACTTTTAGCAAGTTACTCGTACATCAAAAGAGCTTTTTCGAAGGTACTAGGACAAAAAGATACCTCGTACATTCAACAAGGAATGAACCTAACATTTCTAGACGTCTAACCAAAGCAAAACTCTTGTATAATTGGAGAGTAGTGAGGCAGTCTAGTAAGCTCAGGAAGAAATGGTGATGCATATCATTGTCCAGTGCAATAGATGACATGACTCCTGACAATATACGGCGATCCTGTTTCATATTATTTTGAAAATGGTCTTTTCTCGAAGTCCATGACCTGACACGACCAGAAACAAAAAGGAATATGTAAGAGACTCCTTATACATTTTAGGTTGGAAACTCAAGTGAAAATATAACTGAATCTCATACAACACATTTATGAACAATTATGAGGGAGTTCGCCACCAGAGTGGAAGGTACTGAATAACTAAATAAGGCCATCATCAATCAAGCTGTCTAATATATATACAGATTAATCTTGAAAATATTTGGGGGATAAAGGGTTTTACAAGAGCAATTAACACTGACAGATTTTGAACCCAGTTCATTAGTACAACTCTTCATAAACTTCAATAGCTAGGCTCGCTGAAATCTCCATAGACAATATATATTTATAGATGCAAAAGTTAAGGTCATTAGTGTTCTTCAACTGACGGATGATTTTGACTATTAAGGGGAAGTTCATAGTCCAAATTATAATCAGGAGCCAAAGATTCTCCGCAAAAACAGAAATTCTCTATCTTGAAGATATTTAAACACAAGTTGGGAATTCAATTGTTTGGCTAGCTGATTTAAGGAAATCCTAGCGTGGTTTTAGATTCCATCTTCCTAATCACGTGATCACATTTACGACTTTACTAGCAGAATCTACTCACATATACACCCCACACAGAAGAATTGTTGCGTAAACCAACTTACCTTAATCATTTCCTGGTTTTATCAAGTACTTCAATGTATCTCTTTGGGACTCCATATTGATCAATTAGATGTTTTGCAAGATGTTCAATGACACCACCCTGAACCAGAACTTCATGTCCTTTTTTGCCTGGAACGACATACATGTACTAAGTTTTAAGGTAGGAAAAGCTAACTGTAATTAACTAGGAATGTAAAGAGGAAAACAAGCAATCACGAGTTCTGGAACATACAAAGCCATCAGCAGAAGTGAGGAAGAAGTTCATTCATAGGAGAGGGAGGGGAGGACAAAAGACGCCCCTCTTTTTTATCACATATAAGAAGCATCTTTCACAAATTCCTAATGGTATGGACAAATATATAATATTACTCCATAAATATAGCCCGAACAGTGGAGAGGGGAAAAAAATGACGGCACAGGCTACAAATCATGTTGAAACCCAGAGGCATGAGCAACAATAATATTAGCATAACCTGAGCTCATGCACGAATACTCGGAAAACCCACAACTGTTTAGGACTTTTAAGTAAACCAAAGATGATAAGAGCTATTTTATTTGTTTACCTACAAGGAATTAAGGGAAGATAAATTACCTGGTAATTCAGCCACTGAGGTACTGCATGCAAACTTTTTTTGTAGCTCAGATGCCAAAGAGTCCGCATCCAAAAGAAAAGTTTCAAAACCAGAGAGCTTTGTCATTTTCTTGTTCCCTTGTCGGCGCTCCGTCATTATTTGGATTGATCTAACAGCACCTTTCCTAATTACCGAATCGCCTCCCCTGGTAACCATGTGATGGGCTTGCATCCGACTTATAAATGTTGGTCCTAAATCCTTCTTGTGAATTTCAGTTGGATAAGACGATCCTTTTTTTATGGCTCCCTTGAACAAAGCATCACACAGAGTTGCATCTAATATCACCTTTGCTTTGTCATTAGGTTTCACAAGGTTTTCCTTTTCAACGTAAGCACAGACAACATTATTGGCTTCTATTGCACTGAAATATCCTCCGGTATCAGCTCCAACAGCAGCAAAAATGGAGATGACATGAGTGTTTGGTTTATATATCTCTTCTATTTCCAATGCTTTCTGTGAACTACTTTCTCCAGCAGTCTGATCATTGCTTTGCTCAATCTTTGCAGGTTGACTTTTATCAGGCTTGAAGGATGTATAATCTACATGGGTCCTATTAACAGAAAACAGTACCACTTCCTTTTTATGTTTATCCTCCTTCACTGATAGCTGTTCCTCAGATAAGATGAACAAGCAGATAGTCAAGAGTACGGACAAAATCACTAGTACATAACTACAAAATGGAAATACAATCCAACAGATGTGGTTAGAGAACAGCAAAAGGAAATACCAATCCAACAGATGCTTTTGATTGTAACCACTTTGACAATTTCTTGAAAGATGATTTTTTGATATCAAGGGTAACACCAGATGGTCTACACGGTAAAACATGGTTTGACCTATACCATAAACAAACTGTATCTGTAAGAAAGTGATAATAATTGCAATTGTAAGAAATATATTCAAACAACAAGTCTAGAATCTGGAAGTAGCAATAAGATTAATTTACGGGGAAATTGTCTAGGGTGTAGAAACACGCAAATTAGAAGAGACAGAAAAGATTTAAAAGAAGAAATGTTCAGCAATAACTCCATATTTCAGTGTATAATTGCAAATAACTAGAAACAACTGTCCTGATTTGCACTTTATCTCACCATAAAGTGCTTCCCGGCATTGGAAGATCCTTATCCTTCACTGTTATATGCAAAGCTTGCAGAAGGCAACTGTCCAGTAGCGCATCCACATCTTCTATCGACATGGATTGAGTTTCCTCAACACGCGACTCGTTAGAGGAAGTATTCTCTGTTATTCTCAAACCATCTAGCTCTGTGGCCGCTTGTTCAACGACGTCGCTTTTATCATCCAAGTTAACAGCAGAGGTCAGACCATGGTCTGAAGAAGTCGCTGGATCAACTTCCCCTTCATTATCACTTGTTTGATCATTAGAAGCATCAGTTTCGCCAGACTGAGAAACCAAGGAATCTAAAAGAGAAGGATCTGCCATGACAACATCTTCAAAGAAACCAGCATTTGGCACAAAACGACCTTCAACCGATTCCCTGGAAACAAACACTTGCATAAAATTAGACTACAGCTAACTAAAAGGAGGTGCTCCACAGTCCACAGAAGAAAAAAAATACAATCCTCTATGCTTACCAGAGTGAATCGTGGTAATAGTGAGTTATTCTCAGCGCCTTTCCACGCAGGCCAGCTTTCAGTGCCTCTGAACTACTCATAGTGGTTGCTCCAACCTAAGAGAATTAGCAGTGTATGAAAACCAAAAGCTTGCGGGAATCTACAACAACTTAAAAGAGCTCAACAACAAAAATAATATTATTGCCCCTCTGCCTCTCAAAAGCCTCCTTCCTAGGCATCGTGAAGTAAAAAGATGTCTTTAGCCTACCTGTTTGATAAAATCACAGGGGCTGATTGTGGGTTATGTTTCAAGAAAGAGCTTAAAATGCAGTAGCCCTGTAAAAAAAGACTTACTGCTATAGGAGCGGGATTTCCTGGAACCTTTACTGCCCATGGTTCCCCAGCTGCAAACGATGGAAGACCATCTAGAGGTATACTAATACCAGGGAACATTAAGTCTGCCCCATTAATTACAAAGCGAGAGACTTCTCCTCCCTTCAGTGTGAAAGCAGGCAGAAGATCAGGGGCACTCCAGAGAGCATAAACTGTCACAGGAATACACATTACAAATTAATATATACAACTTTAATTTAGTAACATATCTACTGATAAATTTAACAGATACCCTTCTCTATATACAAGGACAGAAATTCATAAGTATGACACAATGTGCTCGACTGGGCCAAAAAGTAAAGTTTGTCCCAATTACATGCAGCCAGCTCAGCTCGAAATATTATGAACTTAAAACTTATATCATAGTCCAGTTCACTACGTGGTATAGGCCTACGATACTACTCCATTTCTTTGATTTCTTCCCCTTCCAAAATGGCAGAATAATTATCTTCCAAAATGGCAGAATAATTATGAAAAATAACAAACAATTAACAATATGTACTGAGAAAAAAAAAGTAGGTGGGTCCTTGCATGGAGGGAAGTGAAAGACTGCAAAGAGAAGTGAATGAAATCAAGAAAATGGGACAAAAAGGAAAGGTGAAAGAAATCAATGAAAAATAGTCCCATTGCATTATTTGGATGGTACAAGTCTATGGAGTGCCGGGAGGAGGACGGTCCAACATAGTTACTCCCCTTACTTGCCAAGAAGCTGGAGACTACAAGTGCCTGAAGCTTCTGTGCTGTCTTTTCTAATTTAACTACCATATAATATTCGGAGCGTGCAGTCACAAACCTAATTTTTTTCATCATACTGTACAAGTCACTAAATCTTTTATCTTATATCTATGTCAGATACCTTACGGTAAAAAGACAACGGGTTAGCAGAATGAAGAAGGAAATAAAGACAACAAACGAGAAATGAAAAACTTGGTTTTCCAGCCAACAAAAATAGAGGACACGAATTTACTATACCTGTAGGGTATATCTCTGAACCACGTCCATCAGTGTCAAAGAAAACAGGGAAGCCACCTTCTACACCATACACAAGGATTCGATTTGGGAACTTTGCAACGGAAATTTCTGCCTACACATAACAGAATAAAATTCATTTAGTGCAACAGGAGATGGAGAGGCAATTACAAAAGGGAGTATTAGTCATCGACATTTCTGTAAAGGTTTTAAAGATTCATTTAGTGCAAGGTTTTAAATCAAAATATCAACACCAACACCAACATTCTTGTAAACGTTTTAAAGATCAACGTGGTCATTTTTTAACGCATTTTGAGGCAATATTAGTCACCGACATTTCGTGGTAGCTGTCAGATGAATGAGCAGTCCCACCCTGCACTCATAGTCTAATACTACGGCATAGGATCAACTTGAATTTATAAGCGAAAGAACATCAACGAGCAGTCCTACCTCTACATTTATAAGCGAAAGAACATCAACTTGAATTTACGTACTGAACAAGATTCTAGACCTCAGATTTACGTCTATAACCTAAACTTTCTTCCTACGCTAATTATTCGTTAAACTTGATACAAATATTATCAACGAGCCGGAAATCGATAACATAGTCTAGTACTATGGCATAGGATGAATAACTCTACATTTATAAGCGAAACGACATCAACATTCTTAAATTTCCAAGGACCTCAGCTTTGCCTATAACCTGAACCTCCTTCCTACGCTAAATAATCACTAAACGAGGTGCAAATATCATCATCAACAAGCCGGAAAACGATAACCTCGACTCTTGAACGTTTCAATCATTTACAAATTCGTCCATTACTTCCGGCATAATCTTGCAACTTACACGCTCCTTAACTAATTAATCAATCAATTGACGCGATACACACCGAGTCACAAACACACACAATTAACCTATTTATTACAGTATTCACAAAGCATGACAAAATATTACAGTATTAAAAAAAGGATTAATAAGCAACGAATTAGCAGCAAAATATCATAAAAAAGCCGGAAATCGATAACCTCGACTCTTGAAACATTTCAATCATTCACAGTCTCCATAACTTTTAGCATAATTGACGCGATAATTAATTAATTAATCAATCAATCAATTAACGCGATACACACAAACACACATAACTAACCTAATTAATTACAGTATTCACAAAACATGACAAAATATTACAGTATTCATTAAAAAAATCGATTAATAAGCTATGAATTAGCAGTAAAAATAAATAAAGATAAAAAAAATGAAAAAGAAAGGAACCTTAGGAGGGAGAAGAGAATCGATATCGGCATCGGAAGCAAGACGAAACTTGTCCTTGACGTTTCTTCGCAATTTCTTTTTATCAGCTCCTGATAATCTCTGCAACGCCTTCGCTTCTACTGTTTTCTTGAACATTTTTGCAGGTGAAGATATGGACTGCGCTTCAGGCGTTCAGCTGATACACTACTCTTTTCGTTTTTACAACTTCCCAAACACGATTGTAATAGAATATAACTATAATATATGGGTCTCAACCATTACCTTAAGGTTTTTGGTTGAGATGGTTCATCTATGATGGTATCAGAGGCTCAGAGCCAGAGTGACCAAAAGTCGCGTGTTCAAACCCTGGCAACCCCCAAAATCTCACAACCTCACCAAGTGGAAATACCCGCACATGGTATGGGGGGTCTGTGCACTAACCATCCACTCTTTAAGCCCAATGGGCATTCGAGTGAGGGGCATAATAGAATATAACTATAATATATGGGCATCAAACATTACCTTGTTTTTGGTTGAGATGGTTCATCTATGAGATTGGACGTCAGTCACCAATTGGCTATTTCTCCCTTAAATATTTTTCACAAATTCTCTATTAAGACGGTTATAAATTGCTAAAGACCGCCCCTCTTTTACTCATCTCGCCCCTCAAAATTCGTTTCTTTTTCCAAGTTTGCCCTTCTCTCTATAGCTTCTTTCTAAAGGCGCCTGGTAAACATCGACGACGTTTTAGGAAACATCGACGACGTTTTTCATAAAAAAGACGATAATGCCCTTAATGACTTATACTCTCTATCTCTCTTATTTCTCTCTTCTCTAATTCTCCTAAAATCAAAACAACTAAATTGAACCAAAAAAATTAAAATCTAACAAAAACAACAATTTGACTAAATCGAACAACAACAATATTCCTAAATCGATTATCATGGCGGACGAACAATCTTCGGTATGTTCACATATTAATCAAATTTTACGTTTGTTAATTTTTTTTTCCCGGAATCCGTTAATTGTTTGTTTATACTTATCTAAGTTAATTGATTTACGTAACGTCTTAGTTAGTTAAAATTCAATTGCGGTTTTTCAAAAATAATTATGAAAAAATACCATGGTCAAATGAAGAACTGGATGTCATGGACCATGGCCAGACCTCCATCTCACACGTCTGACCATGGTGGGACGTGTGAACTGGAGGTCTGACCATGGCCAGACATCCATTTCACACGTCCCACCATGGTCAGACGTGTGAGATGGAGGTCTGGCCATGGTCCATGACATCCAGTTCTTCATTTGACCATGGTGAGATGATATCGTTTTTTTATATTCATGATTAATAACATTTTACGTATGTAGATCATGTTTTACTAATATATACTCCCTCCAAGTTTCCATCTTCTTCCCTTTTCTTTTGGGCACAAAAAATAAGGAAGCATTAAACAAATAATAAAAAGGTGGTAGTGGGAAAGATTAGAGCAGAGAGAAGAAGATTAAGATAATGTACTTTACATAATCAATAATTTACAAATGTTCTTAATTAATTTCCATTCAAATTTCCCTCCAATATTACATCAAAAATTACATTCAAATAAACATCTAAAATTTCTGCCAAAAATTCAGAAATTGGAGCCAAAACATTACAATGCTGAAATTCGTCCAACAAAAAAAAAAAAAAAAACTTCAGATTTGCCATTTCTGTCTCTGTCCTTATCAGCCACCTTGAAAATTCCTGAACACTTGATAAAACAAATCAAGTCATGCCAAATTTTAACTTTTGGTGCCAAATTTTAACTTTTCAATTTTCACCAAAAATTTGGTGCCAACTTCAAATATTTAGTGAATGTTGTACATTCAGTTTTATTCAAATTTTTACAGCCTTATAAATACCCAGTAGCATTTAATGTCTTCATTTACAGCCTTATCAATATTTTACAGCCTTGTCAATTTTTTAGAGCCTTATCAATTAATTAATCACCATCAATTCCAACACACAAAAAACAATCACAATAAATGAAAACCAGAAACTTAAATAACCTAGAAAGGCAAAAGATTTTACAATTATTACTAGAAAGTTGTACTAATGGGAAACCAAGAAGGGGGATAATGTTAGAGTTGGCTATAAAGTTTGAGGTTGTGAGGAAAACAATCACAGATATATGGAATGCTGCAAAGAAGCAAAAAAATGAAGGTCTTACAATCAACATTGACAGCAAGATTAAAGGCAAAAAAGGTTGTAAAAAAATTGTCTTTGATGAGGTGAAGTTCAAAAATCTACCTCTTAAAGATCGGACAACGGAGCTTAGGGTTGCAAAAGTCATGGGGGTTAGTCAAAGTACAATCTCAATGTGGGTGCATACCAAAGTCATACGAAGTCACACAAATGCCTTAAAGCCAAGTTTGAAAGACAAAAACAAGCTGAACAGGTTACTTTTTTGCCTTCAAAATTTACACGTTGATGAAGTTTGCAAGACTATTACTTTCAATGATCAAAGCAATGTTATACACTTGGATGAAAAATGGTTTTATTTAATTAAAAAAAGTCAAAGATACTACCTTGGTAAAACAGAAACAGATCCACATAGGTGTGTTCAGTCTAAGACATTTATACCCAAACTTATGTTTATTTGTGTTGTGGCGAGACCAATTTATTCACCCACAAAAGAAGTACTTTTTGATGGAAAGATAGGAATCTTTCCATTCACGGTAAAACAGCCAGCACAAAGAAACTCAAAAAATAGGGTGGCGGGTACTATAGAAACTAGGGCAGTATAGTCAATTACAAGGGTAGTGACCAAGGAAATGCTTATAAATGTAATTGTACCAGCTATCAAAGCCAAATGGCCTTCTTTTGCAAGTAAAAACATTATCATTCAACAGGATAATGCAAGACCACACATTAGCAACAATGATGTCGATTTCAGAAATACAGCAACTGAAGGTGGATGGAACATTCAACTACAATACCAGCCACCTAATTCTCCAGATTTAAATGTCTTAGATTTGGGTTTTTTTAGGGCAATACAATCACTTCAAGCAGAAAAGAATGCTTATAAATTAGATGAGTTAGTTGATGCGGTGACTTATGCATATAACAATTTAGAAGTACTCAAACTTAACTATGTTTTCATAACTTTACAGGCTTGTATGATTAGCATTATGGAAAGAAGGGGGTCAAATGACTATAAGATTCCACATATGCATAAGTCAAAACAAGCAAAAGAAGGAACCCTTAAGGAATACTTAAGTGTTGAAGAGGGATTAGTGAAAAGTTGCATTAGACAAATCCAAAACACAGGTGATCCAGAAACAATTAACAGTTTGGTACAGTGTTTGGGTTTGGGTTAATCTATATGACAAATTACTATGGTACTGAACTAGGTAGAGGCAGTTGGTCCATATTTTGGTGTAGGAGTTAGGTACTAACATTTTTTGCAGGTTAACAACATGGTACAGAACTTCCGCAAAGCAAATTAACATTTTCTGCTTCTTAATTTGCTTTGAAGAAGTTGTGTTTGATATCAAATACCAGTTCAGATGCAGCGAAGATGCAACAAGGGCAACACATGAACAGCCAGCATCAATATCAAAGTAGATTATCATTTTGTTTTTTAGTTGGCATCAGATTTGTCAAGTTATGAAGTTGGCACCAATTTGTAATTTTTTGACATGAATCAACTTGGCAATCAATGTGAATTTCAAACAGCCATAACCTTAACCCTAGGTTTTTACATAGCCTCATCACATTAAAAATGTGGTGGCATTATGCAACACCCTACGGTTAGAATGGCATTAGTCCTCAACAAAACGATCATTAGGCATATAAATGGATAGAATGGCTAAAATATCATCATCAGTTTAAAAAAAACGTTAAAGAGAAAATAATGTAAACCTCCATCAATCCTTAAGACACCGCTTAAAGGCAGGAAAATACTTAGAAAGCTCCTCAATAAAGAACTTATGATACTCAGGAGATTCATGACTATCAAGAAAAGCTTTTGTGCGCTTTTGAATCTCCATGATATCCTCTACAGTAGGAACGAGTAAAGTAGATGGCCAACCACATAACTCACCAAACTTCAGACATGGAGGAACAATGGGAACAACAAATTCTAGCGAATCAGGAACAAAAGTATCAACATACCCATCAAAATCGGGAACAATGGAGAAATAAGGAACACTCAAAGAATCAGGAACACTAAAAGACTCAATATCTTCCCCAGAAACCCAGATCTGCCTTTCTTCTTCTGAAAAATCATGATATCTCTCACAAATATCAACAAAAGTGACAGTTGACATGCCAAATAAACATGGAGTATCCTCATAATCCGGAAATAATGGACCCAAATCTATCGATTTATTACCAGAATTAGACATTAGATGATGATAGAAGAAAGTGTATGATTGATAGAAGAAGAAGGCAGAAGATAGAGGTTGAGGGGAAGGAGGCGGCGGAATCAGATGAGAAGATGAAGGGAGTAGGGTGAAGAGATTGAGGCAGATAGGGTGAAGAGATTTAGTGAGATTGAGGCAGATGAAGAAGAAGATAGGTTTAGTGAGATGAAGAGATTGTGAGGCGGAAGAGAGAGAGAGAGAGAGGGAGACGGAAGAATGAGAGTAGGGTTTGGCTGAGAGGAGTATAGGGTTTGATATTATATAGGGGTAGGGTTAAGGTTATAAATGGAGGGAAGGGTTAATGGTAATGGGTTGGGTTATTGTTAATGGGTTGTGTTAGTGGGTAATGGGTAATGTTAGTGGGTTACTAGATATGGAAAGAGGGAAGAACATATCAATAGGCCCAATATGGAAAGAGGGAAGATCATGAAAACTTGGAGGGAGTATTAATTATTTAATGTCTAATTAGCGTCGTATTTGCATTGAACAGGACTCGTTTGAGGAATTTGGGAATAATAACACCGATTACAATCCGTTTTTTGAAACGACGTTAGGTTTTGTTACCCGCGATGATGCCTTTAATTGGGCGAGTAGGATTGCAATGGATCATGGTTTTGCTTTGGTTAAAGCAAATAATGGGGCAAAAAACAGAAGAAAAGACGGGTTGTTGGCATCTTACTTTCGATGTTCAAGGTATGGTAGACCTCCTCCAATTGATAATCCTGAGAAGCGTCGTGGGTCGAATAAGTGTGGATGCACTTTCCGTATCCGAGCCGTGCAGAACTACCCTCGGCAAGGTGACGATAGCGGTGCAGTTTGGAACATAATCACCGCCGAGGGTAAAGGGTTTCACAATCACGAGAAGTGGTTTACAAGGATGGTGATCGTCATTTTGCGGCTTTGGATGACGAGGAGAAAGCGTATGTGAGGCAACAGGTTAAGGCCGGTGTGCTTCCAAAAGACATCAAGAACGCTCTTCACCAAAGAACGTCGGCTAAACCTCAACCGTCAAATAATCAAATATATAACGAGACGAAGAAACTGAGGCGGGAATTTAGGGGTGGAAGGAACACGGCTCAACAAATGTTTGCTCTTGCGGTAGAAGCACATTATTTGATGTGGCATTTGAGTGATCCGGAGACACGACAGATCTCTCATATATTCATGGCACATCCCGTAGCCGTGCAGCTTTTCCGAGCCTATCATTATGTTGTGCTCATTGATTCTACTTACAAGACAAACACCTATAAGAATCCACTGGTTGAGATTGTCGGTGTTATCTCGACCGGGAATTCGTTCCTAATTGGTTGTGCACTTGTTTCTACGGAGTCCGAGGATTCCTACACGTGGATTTTGAGGCGGTTGTCGGACATTCTTGCACCTGTCTTTGTTTCCCCTACCGTCTTCGTCACCGACCGGGAGTTGGGTTTGATCGCCGCTCTTAGGGAGGTGTTTCCCGGTTCTAGTCATTTATTGTGTCGGTGGCACGTGAACCGCGCCATCAATGCCAAAACCCTGAACATCTACAAGACCGAGTGGTATAGAGATCTTGTCTACTATAATCCAGAAGCGGGTTGGGTACGGGTTATTGATGCATTAACCGTGGAAGAGTATGAAAAAGCATTGGAGTCTTTTCGTGTAAAGTGGGGTCCCTTAGGGAGATATGTTTTGAGCACTTGGGCGATGCACAAGGAGAAGTTTCTGCGATGTTATACAAACGATGTACTACATTTCGGTAACACGTCTACTTCCCGTGTCGAGTCGGCTCATTCTCTACTTAAGTCATGGTTGAAAAGTGCAAATTTGACACTTGATAGTATGTGGTCGAAGATGAATGACATGCTTGATAGTCAACACTCGGAGATTAAAAAGTCACTTGAGGATTCAAGGAGTTGGCCTCGTATAACTAGTCGTTTGTTCTCATTGTTGCTAGGGGTCGTGTCGACGAAGGCAATAGGAATAATGGAGGAGGAGCTTCAGAGAGGGATTGGTCTTGGTGTCGGGTTAGATGAGGGATGTGGACATGTGTTTGAGACAACTCATGGCCTACCTTGTGCATGCAAATTGGTTTATTTGAGTAGGAGAGGTAGGAGGGTCCATGTTGATGATGTCCACGTTTTTTGGAAGACCTTGGTATTTGATAGTGTTGATCAAATGCCGAGAACCGATGATGATGAGTTTGATGGCTTAGTAGTGGAAGCTAGAAATAGTGATCCGGTTCGTCGTAGGTTGGTAGCCGAGAAGATGCGTGACGCCCTACATCCGGAGGACGAGGACGTTTTGCCACCTCCTATTAACGAGAACCCGAAAGGCCGTCCAAAAAAATCCACGACTAGGAACAAGTTATCTTTCGAGCATAGTCAAAGGAAATATGGGACACCTAACACCGATGGATCTACTGCTCGTACTCACTTATTTGGGGACTTTCCTCCAGGACCACCAAACGCTCCATTAGAAAGAAACTACACCGTCGGCCTTTTCTCAACTTGGTCTAAACGATACGGGGTACCGGAGGTGCTTTGGGGCCAGTTCGATGGTTGGGTAGATGTCGGTGACGATGGTCACTGTGGTTACCGGGTTATATCACATGCCCAACGGGGCCAAGAGGGCGACTACCTTCAGATGAGGATGTGGTGTGCCCGAGAGATTAACAATTTCATCAATTCTATTTTGTATGAAATTAACCTCTTCAACATTGTTCATAGGCATGATGGTAGATGAGATTTTAGGAAAATAGTAGATGAGATAACAAGTTTTGTGAAAAATGATGGTGGAGTGAGCTCCTTAAATAGAGGTGAGGCTTGTAATTTGTTCCGATAATTTCTGAGCATGATGTGACAACTCAACTGACAACTTTAATAAAGTTCTGAGCATGATTTGACAACTCAACTGACAACTTTATTAAAGTTCTGAGCATGATGTGACAACTCAAATGACAACTTTATTAAAGTTCTGAGCATGATGTGACAACTCAACTGACATTTTTAATAAAGTTCTGAGCATGATGTGACAACTCAAATGACAATTTTATTCATTAATCAAAAACTGATAAATATTACAACGATTTTTTGCAGAACCAACAATTAATCATCGTTAAATACATTTCATTAACACTTAATCAGTTGAATATCCTTCGGAAGAAGAACCATTAGGCCTATAAAACTCCTCCTCTATGTAAGTTACATACATTTCAAAGGTTTTAAGACTTTGAAATGGTCCCACGAACATCCGGCCGTCCCCTTCACATAGAGAGTGCAAGGTCGTATATGGGACAACTGTCAAACACCTCTTAAACAGTTCGACTATCTCCAACCTCACTTTCTCCCACTCACATCGCTTCAAGATGACAGTTTTTGAAAAAACAAAAATTAAACTTCATAATAATTCACCACATTTTTTTTAAATGGAAAAATTAGACAATCTATTAAAAGTAACCATACCTTCTGTTACGTTCCTAGGATGAATGGAAGGGTTGTTGAGACCGTAAATAGGTCCATGCATTAGTTGAAGCGAAGATAGGGGAGGATTGCCACGACTAATGAAATTATTAAGTACATGATTATTCAAGACAATCATAAGGCGGTCGGATAGTAAGGGAAACTCGTTAACTATCTCGTTAATTTTATTTTGATAATAATTCACTAGTTGTATGTTAGTCATCACCATGATTAAAGTGTAGTATAAGAG
Source organism: Heliosperma pusillum (assembly GCA_022085475.1). Classification (NCBI taxonomy): domain Eukaryota; kingdom Viridiplantae; phylum Streptophyta; class Magnoliopsida; order Caryophyllales; family Caryophyllaceae; genus Heliosperma; species Heliosperma pusillum. The sequence continues at coordinate 62,421 of JAIUZE010006907.1, forward strand.
GAGTAATATATTTTAAGAGTAGAGAGAAGATAGTGAGTTGTGTGGAAATAATTTGTTGGGTAAAGGGTTTAAATAGACAAAATTTTAGGGTTTCCATGTTCTGGCCAATACAACAATAATATAAATAAAAGTAAATAAATCAACAAAACAATAAAAATAATAACTGATTAAATAAAAGATAAGTCAATACTACATAAAAACCGAATAAAACAAATACAATGCATAAATATCCGGTACTAGTTACCCTGATCATGGGTGTCGTAGTACATGCTCATCTGACTAAACAAAATATCTAACTGCTGCTGCTGCATCTCCGGAGTAGGTAAACGATAGACATCTGAGAACTGCCTACTAAGTGCAACGGCTACCTCTGGCTCAGCGTGGAAAGGTGGACGCATAAAATGAAGACGATCTGAAGGTGGAAAATAGAATCGGTGAGAAATATCATCGTACCATCTCTCATAGTCTCGAGATACCTCGAAAGGCATCGTAGCTCGTCGAGACCGACTCTTGAAGTTCACCAAGGAAGTCTCGTGGCCCCACATCGTATCGGGCTCCTGGCCAAACTCCACATTATAACCGTTCTTCGCTGGACGGTACTCGGTACATGGGATAGGCATAGGCATCGGGATAGTCTGAATGTACCCAAACTGGCGCATACACCGATCAGGCTGGTACGGCTCAACAATGGACTGATATCGAATATAGCCGGAATAGCGAGAATATCTCGCAGAACTCGGCATACGCGTCCAATAAGGCGTCCATCTAACCTGCTCCCTACTAAACCCGTCCAACCTAACACGCCACATCTGGAAATGGTCAAGGTCGCCCTTAAACCGAGGAACGTGCCTCCACGCATCCACCCGTGGCCTGCCCTCCAAATAATCTCCCCCGTGTGGCCGACACTGGGGGAAGTACTCGTAAATCCATGCCTGCAATAAGGGAAGACACCCACTAACACCGCGAGCCTCCCGTCGCGATGCCATGCCTAGCTGCCGGTACAGATATGCCAAACAAGCGGCACCCCAAGCATACTCTCCAACCTGCTCCAGATCATCAAGTAAGGGTAACAACTGAGCTGACACCCTATCACCAAACTTGTCCACAAACAAAGTCTGTCCCAACAACAATATCAAATAAGCACGTAGGGAGTCCCGCTCAGTCCCTTCCTTGATATGAGCCCTCAAAGCTGACACCAACAAGCCACCACCCTTATATAACGGTGGTCCCACCTCTCCGGGAGGTACACCAAAAAATGTGCCACATCCTTCTTCAACCCCACCTCCTCCCTCGAAGAACCGGCAACGGAGGTACCCCGAACAAACACCCTCGTACCAGTAGGCCGGATACCAAGTATCTCCTCCACATCGTGAAGCGTAATGGTGATCTCACCGAAAGGCATATGAAAAGTGTTGGTATCCGGCTGCCACCTCTCTATGAAAGCACTAAGAAGGTTCTCATCCAAAGCTGTCGTGCAGCACATCGTCAACCCAGTCAACCCAGTCAGCTGAAACCTCCTAACAACATCAGCCGGCACCTCCATGCTCCCTAACCCATCCACATAACTCAGCCTCTCGTAACACTTAATAAAGGACCTAGCCTCCTCCGTCTCGGTCCAACTACTATATGCCACATGCCCCCCAAAACTGCGTAACACCGATATGTTACGGGGCCCACCAGAAACTGGGTCTCTAAGGAGCCAATCACTATCGCTGCGCGGCTTCTTCCGCGGCTCCCTCTGCGAACCATCATCCAACCTAGAATAGCGACCAAAGGAGTCCCGAGCTAACCTCTGAGACAACGGTACCTCCAATCTCGATAAAGGTACGGATAGCTGAACAATATCCTCCTCGCCCTCAGACTCGGACTCCACCAAACCCTCGTCAACAATATCATCTTCCCTATAAACGTCGTCCCCTTCCTCGAAAACCTGGTCGATCTGAGGAACACTACCTCCTACCTCCTCCGATCTCTCCATGTCAGAAATACCGCTACTAACGGGATTAGATCTACTACACCGAAAAACAATACGACGCTTTGAAGCCGTGACTCTACGGTTCACCGTACGATCTTCGGGAACCATAACGCTCTTTCCTCGATCCCCCATCTGCATTACACAATTAAAACATTCAAATAAGCGTTAATAATATTCCAAAAACATATTAGCATCGAAAAAATTAAATTAATCAACTTAATTAACAAATTAAAAATTTTTTTTAGGGTAAACCATGGACGGACTTTTAATAAAAAAAATCAAACCATGGGCGAAACTTTTTTTTTTGGGTACCAACTAGGGCTGAGCAAAAAATCCGATTATCCGAACCGATCCGATATTCGATCCGTATCCGATCCGAAAAGACGGATATCTGATCCGAAAAACACATTCGGATCGGATATCCGAACCGAAAGTTTCGGATACGGATCGGATATCGGATAGTAGTTTCAATTTTTCGGATATCCGAAACTGATCCGAAACTTTTTTTTTTTTTTTTAAAATAAGGTTTATGGGTTACATTTGGGCCTTGGGAAACAATATATTCAGTAGTTTCACATTGGACCTATGCATAGTACACAATCCATCTTATAAATAAATAACCTAATGTATTACCCCTAGTATTTCCTTTCATTTTACCACCATCTGCCGTCATCTCTTTCTCTCTCTCCTTTGTTCAGGTTTTATTTGAAACTTCATCTCTCCAAAATCTCATTAACTCCATTGTTATCATTTTCTCTTCTTATTTTCCAAATCCCTTTTTAAATCACCCTAAACTAATCACCTTCAGTAAATTTAAGCCATCATATCCAAACATTAAATCTGAAATTGGGGTTTGAATATTTTACCATTGTCATGATATAAACCGAGTTGTTGTTGATTGGGTTGCACGTCATATGACGGTGTTTGCAGTGACCTCGAAATGGTTGTGGGTTTTATTTTTGAGTATACTCGAATTTTCCATGTAAAAGGGATAAGAGGAAGTATATATTTGTTGCATATAACACAGATCTGGAAATTAAAGTGTAACGATTCATCATACTGATGAATATTTTCTTAAAATTATGATGTAATCCGGGGATTCGTTTAGTTCATTTTAATGCTTTTTGGACAGAGGAGTAATGGAAAAAAAATTGGGTGAAAAGAAAAACATAATTTGAAGCTAATTATTAAATTTTCTGTAAACCAATCGGTTATCGGATATTCGGATATCCGATCCGCTTTTTTCGGATATTAAAAGTCGGATATCCGAAAAGTTCGGATCGGATATTGGATAGTAAAAATTTTGATTTTCGGATCGGATATCCGAACCGAAAATCGGATTCGGATCGGATATCCGATCCATGCTCTGCCCTAGTACCAACCATGGTAGGATTTAAATTCTGGAAATCCCACCATGGCTAGACAACTAGATCACACGTCCCACCATGGTGGAATGAAAATTCTGGAATTTCCACCATGGTGGGACGTGTGATCTGGTTGTCCAACCATGGTGGATTTCCAGAAATTTAATCCCACCATGGTAGGACAACCAAACCACACGTCCCACCATGGTGGAACTTGGGGGGAAAAATTTTTTCCCCCATGTTTGGACGTGTGATTTGGTTGTCCAACCATGGGGGAAATTTTTTATTCCTCCAAATTTCATCATATCGGGATGAAAAACTCGAAAATAAAACCGATTAATTCTATCTTTATACCTATTTTTCATACAAATTACTAACAACAAATTACAAACAACAAATTACTAACAACAAATTACTAACAAATTGATTTTACAACAAATCTAACAAGAACAAAAATAAACATACTATGAAATAATTAAAAACTAAGACAAAACAAATTACAACAACTAATTACAAACAACAACCTAATAACTACAAGTTTAATTAATACAAAAACTAACAACAAACAAATTTAAACAAAGTAAACAAAAATACAAGAACAATATAAGTAGATCTACAAAAAAAAAAAAAAAAAAGAAGAAATACATACCGGTGCAGGTGGCGGGACGGCGGTCGTGCGGCGGGAACACGGCAAGGGCCAAGGGGGCGGGACGGCGGTCGTGCGGCGGCAGTGGTGGCAGTGGTGGCGGTGGGGGTGGGGGAGAGGATGCGTGTTTTAATGGGTTTTGAATGAATTTGGGAGAGAATGTGTTTAGAGAGAGAAAGGAAAAGGGCAAGTATCGTCTTTTTTATGAAAAACGTCGTCGATGTTTACTAAAACGTCGTCGAGGTTTTACAATCCGGTTTCTAAATTTATTTTTTATCGGTAAATCGAAAATGAGTGACGGTGATCTATTTTACGATTATTTTTTTAATTCGTACAATAGTAAACGACATCAATTTCAAACAATTGGAATGTCGAACAACATTAACGTTTTAACGAACAATATTATCGTTTTAACGTTAGCTTTTATATATTATTTAACGATAATTAATTTCAACAATTAGCAATCATTTAAATTTTTACGAAAAAATATCGATTAAAAACTAGAAAATTTTAAATGGTCATAACTTTACGCTCGGTTGTCCGTTTTCGATGATTTTTTTTTTCAAATCGCTTATCTCGACGAGGCGAACGCAATGGTTAAAAAAATTATTTTATGTGGCCCATTCGTGTAAAACACACGAATTGGCCTGAGCCGATTCATGTGGTTTACACGAATGGGCCTAGGCCAGTTCGTGCAAATCACACGAGTCGACCTTGGCCCAATCGTGTGATTTACACGAACTGGCCTAGGCCCATTCGTGTAAACCACATGAATCGGCTCAGGCCAATTCGTGTGTTTTACACGAATGGGCCACCAAAAACAATTTTTTTACCATTGCGTTTGTCTCGTCGAGTTAAGCGATTTTAAAAAAAAAATCATCGAAAACGGACACCCGAACGCAAAGCTATGACCATTTGAAGTTTTCCAGTTTTTAATCGATATTTTTTTGTAAAAAAAAATCAAATGATTGTTATTAGTTAGCGTTTTTTATATTAATTATCGTTAAATTATATACAAAAATTAACGTTAAAACGATAATGTTATTCGTTAACACGTTAATGTTGTTTAATATTTCAATTGTTTTGAAATTAACGTTAGCGGTTTTATTTTTGAAGCGGTTTTATTTTTGAAGCGGTTTTAAAATTTGAATTATAAAATAACAAAGGGGAAAGAATAAAGGTTGGTGGGTCAAATAACAAAGGGCAAAAAAGTAATTGTAGGGGGCGGGATGAGTAAAATGGGGGGCGAGATATAGCAAACCCCTATTTTAAACCTTTGGACGAGTCGTATGTGACCACTTTAGTGTTAAATGTAAATGATCACATTTTTAACTAAGTTATACTCCCTCCTATTCACTAACATCTTCCACATTTGTTTTTCTCCAATATTTAGTGGAATGGTAATATGTGGAGGAAAATAAAAGTAGGAGAGAGAATGTGGGGTTATATGTTATATTAACCACAAATAATAGACAAATAAGGAAAGTGGAAGATGTTAGTGAATTTGCCGAATTAGAAAATGTGGAAGATCTTAGTGAATCGGAAAGAGTACAACAATAAGCCCGTATTACAAGAAGCAAGAATCTTATGCTCAGATTTTGGTTAGATTTGGATGAGACTAGGGATAAGTAAATAAAACGGTAACAAAGTCTTATTTACTAAACTTAAAACCTATAAATAAGGAGCCCTGATTTTCGCAGTACACATTTTACCCATTATAATACGTTTTTGACAAAAAATACTCCCTCTTATTACTCTCCCCTTAAATCCTTTGTTTCTCACACATCTTTTTCCCACTTCTTCTCTTTTCCCAACATACTGCATACTACAAGATGAATAATGCAATTGTATTGCAAGAAAAATAATCGTAACAGTGCGTAAGTTTTATGAATTATGATTTTAGTTTTCCAGTAAAACTTTGGGCAGTACCTTTCTCTACCGACAAGTCGACAACCACCACTAGCCGTTGTCGCCACAACTGCTCGCTGATAAGCATTTATTTAGTCACATTTTTCCCTCATTTTCGTCCCCATTTTGGTCCGTTTACACGGATTTGCGTGCCCTTAATTGCATTTTGCTCCCCGATTTCCCGTACTATGAATGTCGGTCTTAATTTGTAGGAATTAAGGCGGAAATGAAGAAATCGGAGCAACAAGGTCTTACATGAGTCGGGATTCGAAGATGGGGTGAAGAAGTGAAGAAAGCATGCCCAGGTGGTGCAGGCCGGCCTACTGACCGGCGGCCGGCCCACCGGCCTGGACCACAACTCCTCAAATGAAAGAAGAAGAGAAAAGGAAGAAAAGGCCCAGGTAGTGCCGGCCGGTCGACCGGCGGCCGGTCGACTACCCGGCCTGTGCATACACCAGAAGGCCATGAGAGTGAAAATGTGCTCCAGGCCGGTGGGGGACCGGCGGCCGGTCGACCGGCCAGGACCCCCATTTTTCCATACTTAGTGAATTTTTGAGGATTTTGAAGACGAAGAGGCTGAAGTCACTTATGTGCCCCAGGCCGGTCAGAGGCCCGGCGGCCGGTCGACCGGCCAGGAACACAACATCGCAAAATCCGCCTTCTCTTCTAATTTCTTTCTTAATTTTGGAGAGACCTATATATACCCTCCCCCTAATGTTTTGTAAGCAGTTTTTTTACATTCCTCTTAGCACAAAACCCTAGATATTTGTAGCCTCTATTAAGTATTAATTACTCTCCTAATCTTTCCCTAATTAAGCTTAGTTTCTCATTTCAAGTTGCTAGATCTAGTCTTTCCTAGGAGATTATTTCAGTTTTGGGGTTTGTATTGAGGATTCTAAGGGTGAAGACATTCTCCCTCATCATTAATACAAGCTTGTTGGTATTAAATTTCTCATCTTTTTTGTTGTTTATGCAATTAATTTCCATTTCTAGTTTATTGTTTATCTTTTGATTGTTTTAATTGTT